>BHFT01008723.1:0-30683 GCA_004320025.1 Laticauda laticaudata
AGCAGCCATCCTGAGAACCCCAAAGAACAAAAAATTGACCCTGGAAAAACCAAGGCATATACGAAATTACCTGTACATCATGCCCGGCACATACATTGACAGATCTCGAATAGGAAGGGAATAAAGTAACCCGCCGTGTAGGTTTTTGATGACACAAAATTATGCTATATATATATATTCTTATCTCTCTCACTAGTCCAAACACATTGAAACCACAGGTCACAACATCAACTTCAATGGCCACCCAAAACCCTAGAAAACACTATAGAAAAACCCCGCCACAGAATCATCAGAGAAGCCATAGAGATTGAAAAAAGACCTGACAGCATGAAATAGAAGAGATGTAATGCCAGCAGACTGTCAATCATTTGGAAGCCTGCACTCTCAAATAGCAAGATCATCCACACCCACAGGCAGTGCAAACACCTGGGCACACACAGACTCCCTGCTTGATAGGCTCCATGGCAAACACCCCACCAGGCACCAGGTGAAAACCAGGGCTTGCTAATGAGAGGCAGGCTTGGCTTGATGAATTAGTCATGCGCGTCCTTTCACACGGAGCAAGCTGCATTGAAAGCTCCAACACAAGAAGCAGAGTGTTGCCAGCCAATCAAAGCCACCGAAAACAGACAGAGAAAGCCAGAAAGCACCCAATTCAATCCCAAACTCAAGTCCCAATGAAAACCCACAGGACCCCAGGTTAATAGGCCAATCCAAATTAAGAACGAGCCCTCAAATTTTGAAACAGAGGAACTGTGAGACACACTGTTCCATACAGGAAGGCCTGATTGGATGCAGATGAGATCTGCTGGGAGTAACGTTGCTTACAACTTTAACTATATATATCTATATATCTATCTATCTCTATTACAGAAACTACAATGACGTGGGATAATTACCCGAAGGAAGCTAAACAGCACAAATGTAAGTACCCGCAGAGCTTAAAAAAAACAAATATATATAATATATATATATATATATAAATATAATATATATATAATATATATATATATATATATATATTTGTTTTTTAAGCTCTCGGGGGGTCTTAACATTTGTGGTTTAGCTTCCTTCGGGTATTATCCCACATCATTGTTAGGTCTGTTAAAGTTGTGAGCAACGTTTCCAGCAAGAATTCTCATCTACATCATCAGGCATATATGTATAATGTATATATGTATATAGGTGATATATGTATTTTTATTATATGTATATATGTATTCTTTTGTGCTGTTTAGACTTCGCTGCGTATTATCCCACGTCATTGTAGTTCTGTTAAAGGTTGTAGCAACGTTTCAGCAGACAATCTCATCTGACATCATCAGCGCTTCTGTATGGAAGTGTGTCTGTATGGAAGCCTGATGATGGCAATAAGATTCTGCTAAATTTGCTGACAACTGAAACAGAACTCAATGACGTGGGGCATAATACCTGAAGGAAGCTAAACAGCACAAATGGTAGTTTGGACCCGCGATATAAGCTTAAAAAAACAATAGTATGTATAGGTATATACTCACAATATAAAGCTTTTTATGATAAGCTGACCCTTGAAGAAAAACTGCCCCCAAAATGAGGAATTTGCAAAAAAACTCGCATATAAGCCGACCCCCCAAATACCATGGTGTTCAACCCCTGATCTCACTGTCAAGGCTCACCGTCAGAAAGATTCTGGCGGGTGAGGACTAGGGCTTTGGGCGCGACTTCCCCTGACAGCAGAAGGTGAAGCCCAGAGGGAAAAGGCGGTGGGGCAATTATCTTTTCGTCCATCCAGGAGAATAAATTGGTGCGCCGACTTTGCGCCGCTAAGGGCCAGGTGAGGGCTGCAAAGGCCATGGCGAGGGCTGCAGCCCAGCGACTTAGCCATGGCGACTCGCCAGAGACTTGCTGGAGCAGCCGACCTTAGTGTGCGGCTTCGCGCGATGGGAGTCTTGGACTGTCATCCGCGAAGCCACGCCACGGCGAAGTCGGGCACTTCGCGTTGATGAGGCCAAGACTCTCATCGCCTTCGCCGGGCCAGCGCGCTTGTACAGCCCAATCAGCTGGGGAGACTCGATGGGGGCGGAGGGGAAAGCGGCAAGGCAGCGGCTTCCACTGGGCAGCGGCTTCGCGCGATGAGAGCCAAGACTTCATTGCCTTGCCGGCCAGCAGCTTCGCATTGATTGAGAGCCAAGACTCTCCATCACACGAAGCCACCAGCAGTAATCGCTGCTCAGCAAAGCAGATTTATTCGCGTATAAGCCGACCCCCAAAATTTGGAGGGAAAAAAAAAGCGTTCTAAAGTCGTTATATGCAAGTATATACAGATATATATAATATATATATGTTGTTTAAGCTCTTTTTTTCCCCTTCGCGGGTACTAATTTGTGCTGTTTAGCTTCCTTTGGTATTATCCCACTGTCATTGTAGTTCTGTTAAAGTATAAGACTCATTGTATTCTGTTAAAGTTTGTTAGCAACGTTTCAGCAGAATCTCAGAGATCTCACAGAGGAACGTGAGACACACTTCCATACAGAGCCTGATGATGGCAGATGAGATTCTGCTGAAACGTTGCCTACAACTTAAACAGAAACTACAATTGAGCTTAAACTTACAGAACTACATGACGTGGATAAGACCCGAAGGAAAGCTAAACAGCACAAATGGTAAAAGAAAAGATACCTTGCGAGAGCTTAAAAACACACACACACACACACACACACACACACACACACACACACACACACAACACACACACACACACACACACACTATATATATATATATATATATATTATATATATATATTTATATAATATATATATAATATTATATGGTTTCTTAATTTTCACACGTGCTTTCATGTATCTGTTCAGCTGTTGCTTGGGTATTTTCCCACATCATTGTAGTTGTGCTTTTAAAGTTCTTGTTGCACGTTGCGGCAGAATCTCATCGGCCATCATTAGGCTTCTGTATTGTATGTTCTGTATTTATTCCTGTATGCTGTTCAGGTGGCGGCTTAGGTGTGCTCAGCGTTAGTCTTTGTTGCCGGGGGTTTGGGCTGGTGAGCTGGTGATCCTGTGTTTGGCTTTATGTTTGTGATCATGCCACATCTTCGATGGTGGCGTCAGTTCGGGCTTCATGTTATGGGTTGAGGTGGTTTTGAAGCAGTAATGATGCCCAGCTGCAGTACGCCTTCGGGTCCGTCGCGTCATGTCTTCGCATCTTCGAGTGTGTGGGTTGTGAGTCTGCTTTCTATTATGAAAGTGTGATGGTGAAAGCCCCCACGCTGAACAAGGAAAACACATCCCCAGGCCAATCAGAACACCAGCCACCCCCCAAACCAATCAGAACACAGCCAACCCCCAACCAATGAGAACCACACCCCCCCACCCAAGCCAGAAACAGTCAAAGCCCCACCCCCAATCAAGTCACACCCCACTAGCAGTTAAAGGAGGAAGCAGCTGCAAGCTCACATTATCCGAGAAGCACAAGCGGATAGAAACAAGCCTGAAGATGATGGAATAAGACTTCATCGAAATGTCGCCCTAGATATTTCCAATTTACGTGCGCGAGAAAACCCGAATAACCAAATATCACATACAAATACCCGCTAAAAACCTTAGAAAACACACACACACACACACACACACACATATAGGGTCTAGGTGTGTTCAGGCTTTTCACATTAAGAGTATTTTGCCCCAGCCTGAGGATGGTGACTGGTACCTTGCCGAAACGTCACCAAGATACTCTTAATCTTACACGGGAAAAGACCCAAACCCACCTAGACCTACATACCTGTACCCGTGAAAATCTATGAATTTATATGTATATGTATATGTATTACAATTATATAATTATAATTGCATAATTCTTTATGTGATTCTGAAGCCTTCTTATCAACAATTCTTCATCTGAAAAAGCCCACTGGGAGGAATTCCTTCCATGCCAATCTCTATTGGAGAACAAGTGATGGGACCTGCATCATTACATCATGTCATAAACACCATGTCTATGAACGTGGGTCAGACTTCAGGTTCATAAAGGTGGGACCTGGGTCATGATGACATTGTGAGCATATTGTCATTTTGAGATAAAGCCAAGCCCTGATCCATTCTCATGATGTCTCCCTCTCAGACTGCACAGAAATGTGGGAAGCCATTGAGGCTATAGACCAGATGATCCAGTGAAAGACAAACCTCCTGCACTAAGATCTGTTCAAGAGTATCGCATTGCATGCAGGAGAAGGTCTCTCAGTACTCTTTCCCTTTGAAATGAAGTATAAAAGTATATTCCCTTTCATCTTTTTGAATGAAAATTTGAGTAAAAAGGAAGGAAGCAGAATTTTTCTACATGGCTCTGATCATAATTCTGTATACTTAATGTACAAAGGGAATTATTAAGCCTAGAGTTTGAAATGGCCCTCTGTATCCTGTTAGGTTGATTCTATGAGTTGTGAGGCACCATGAACCAATAATTCTTCCTTCCTTCTTAGAAAATGGTATTATGGGATCTCTGCCTGGTTCTGTTGTAATTTTCCTGTGGAGATTTCATTATAGTTCCGTTTTTTGATGTCCCCCAATTTAATTTCCTATATGGAGTTGCTGGATTGATTTCTTTACCAAGTGTTACCATTTGGAGACAGATACAGCCTAATAAACTTAGATGGAATACCAATGAGACAGATACAGAGGAACCAGGTGGTTCTTCCAGAAGCTCATTTTTGTTTTCTTTACAGTGAATAGAAGATTGTCTGAAAAATCAAAATATTTAAAAGAGAGAAATGAGTTCTTGAGATATTGGTTTTACTGCCTTGAATTAAAAAAAAGATTACCCAACTGATCATTTCAAACACATATTTTTTCCATGAGATGTCCAGGCATTTAATCTCCCAAAAGGGTTCTTAATGAAGTATGTGGAAACCAATAACTAGGTTAAGGGACCTTGGAAGGGACCTTGGAAGTTTTGTAGTTCAACCCTCTGATCAAGCAGGAAATCCTATATCATTTCAGATGAATAGTTGTTCACTATCTTCCTTAAAACCTCTAATGTTGGAGTACCCACAATTTCTGGAGGTAAGTGGTTCTATGAATTGATTGTTCTCACTGTCTGGAAATTTCTCCTTAGTTCTAGGTTGGTTCTCTCCTTGATTGGTTTCAGTCTGTTGCTTCTTATTCTGCCTTCCAAAGCATTCCAAACTCCTTGGGAAAAGGCAAAGACAAACTATGTCTGTATTAGAGTTTAGCCAAGAAAATTGACAACTACATAATCAATAGGCATCAAACTTATCTCAAGGGTATCTTTATCTTGGATATTAAGAGTTATGCATTGTGCCACTTAGATGTCTTTCCCACATTGATTAGGATAAAATAGTGAGAAGCATTTTAATTTGTAAATATATTTGTACTGCAACAAAAACTAAAACTGAAATCTACCCTCTATTGTTTTTTTTAATGATACAGTGAGAAAAAGGTTGGAAAGAGCAAAGCAATCCTGACTGGCTGATGCTATCCAAAAAAACTGTTTCTTGTCACTTTATGGCACCGCAAATTAAAATTGGGCACTAGGGACCAATCTAAGAAAGGAAATTTTGGAGAAATGTTCCGAAGAATTTTAACCCTAACCCTAACCATCTGCAGCTGTTGGCAGGAAGGATGTGTGATTGTTTTAATTCATTTCTATTAAGGACAGAATTTTAAAATGTCTGAATTCTGAACAGAATTGGAGTAAGGAGAAATGGGACTGGATTACTAGGATAACTTTTTCTTTTGTTTTCTGATTAAAGGAACTGTATGCATCATTAGAATGGGAGGTGGTAAAAGTTGACACAATTTTGCTTCCACTATACATTTGTTAATTAATACACATAGATGGATAGTTAGGTAATAATAAGAATATAATAAATAACATTTTTGCTTTTACTAATTACGCACAAAAAAGAAAGTTAAAAACAAACAAACAAGCAGTTAAGACTAAGGTTAGAATCTTGCCTTAAATTTGGGGCAACTGCTTAAGACTACCAAATATAAATCCATGATTTTCAGTTTTTTTCAGCCTGCAGATATATCTAAGTTAAAAAAAATAACAACTCTGGAGCCCTTATGAAGAGGCAAAACTGTAATAACAGCAAGTTGGCAATAAAATAAAACTTGTCTTTCTTATAATTTACAGTACTTAGGCAAAATTATATATTAAAAGTTATTTGCATGTCACAAACATGGATGCCCCAATTACTGGGCTAGACATTTCTTCCAATAATTCTGTGTATAAAAAGTAAGGTGATCATTGTAAATGTAAAATTAATATTCCCAGTGTCCAAAAATAAAAACTTGAATTCCACAATCAGATGGGAGGTTCATAGTTTAACCTAATATTTTTCAACCTTGACAACTAAGAAACACCAGGTTAACCAAGCAAATTGATGTTCAATGCTTGTAAACTACTTTTCCTATAAAAAATGTTAGGAAAGCTCCTGGATGCCTCTGAATAAACTTTATGGGACTTTTGCCCTGAGTCTTTCACAGGATCTCATAAAGTTATTGTGGAACCCTAGAATTTTGCAAAACCAAGTTTGAACAACTTTGATCTAGCTGACCACTAGACAACACTGTAACTGCTTCCTGCTGTCTAGTGGCTGGCTGTATTTTTGAACCGTACCCCTGGTAATCCTAAATCCTGGATCTAATGGACCAATAATAGGATTCACCATAAATTAGTTTCCTAGATTCTTAAATATTCCCATCCTGATGATTTCCATAACATCCGGATTTCAACATTAAAAACAGGCTTGGAAAAAAATTAAGCTCCAAAATTGCAGACTCCATACTTGCTACTTTTTCCCGCAACAGGAAATATTTTTCATCTACCTGGCATTAGCATTGATACTTCCTCAAATGAAAAATGCTCAATCTTCCTGCTTCTGCAGAAAAGGGGTTTTCAGCTAGGAAGACAAGGAAACATCTTTTGTTTATTCAGTGGTATGAAGGTCTTGCTTTGATTTTTTTGGGGGAAAAAAAACTTCTTCCATTACAGCTACAGTGGAAACACTGAATACCATATTTATCACTATTAAAGTTCCAAAAATTTTCAAAGTTGTAGGGGTGTAGAGTGAAATTTCCCAGTCAGGCATTCAGTTAGTCAGCATATATTCCTGTTACTGTGCACTCAAGGAGACAAGTAAAAGTAGTGTGGTGATGCTATTTACACTTCTGAATTCTGACAGTTGATTTTGATTATAAAATAAACAGAAGATGCTTCTACACATTGCCAATTTTGGAGCCCAAAGCCTAAAAGCTTAATATAACATATTGCTTTTGAAAGATACTCTTTCCCACAGAGGAAAGAAGCCAGGACAAAAATATGCTAATTACCCATTCTTATGATGTATTATCTAAGCTAACATTATTGAGTACAAGGACTGAAGGATTTATATTTAACCATTTTCTTATCAGCAAAGCTGCACTGTGTCATAAAATCAGCACTTAGAAAAGTGTCAAAATCATATTGCAAAGGAAGAGGGTTATCGTCCTCCTGTCTATGCACCTTGTTCATCATTATGTGACACAGTATGTAGATTGGTTGAGTCCAGATCTTCTGACAGAGATAAAGTTCAGGACTAGTTTCTGCAGCTTTCTACACCCATGCTTGTTTCTATCTTCATCTTGACTAGTAATTTTACAAGGACTGCCAATCTTTGATTAGGAAAATGTTGCTTCTCTGGATAGGAATTAAATCTGTTCTAGACTGATTCTGATGTTATGGAATCTGTTGGTTTATTAAGAACAGAAAAATGTTCTCATCTTTTTCCCCCTGTTCTTATAAACCAACAGATTCCATAAGATCAAAATTAGTCTAGAACAGATTTCATTCCTATCCAGAGAAGCGACATTTTCCTAAACAAATATTGGCAATCCTTGTACTGTAGCAATTTATGGTCATATAACTTTTGGCATCATACTATAATGTATCTCTACGGTCCTATTATGGTATGATGCCAAATGTTAGCATTAGTTAAATAGTTACCAAATCTCCTGTAGGTGATTCAGTTTGTTGGCTTTGATGATGTGAAGATTGATAATCAAATGTTTTTTAAAGCTCAGATTTCCTCAAGAAGCCAAGGATGTCATTGTAATGTTCTGTCATGACAATTACAATATGCTAGTCAGGATGAACATACAAACAAATATTGGTGTAGAAAGCTGCAGAAACTGATCTTGAACTTCATCTAAGTCAAACTCACATCATCATGGCATCATCCCATCACATATCACAACTTTTTCTCCATCATTAAACCGGGTGTGGGTCTGGCCAGCACATGACATATCCTGCCCATGGGCTGTGAGTTTGACAGCCCTGATCTAAGTCAAGCAAGGAAGGTATTTTATGAAATTATTCATTATCCTACTCACAATCCTATTAGATACAAGTGAGAAACCTATAGCTATCCAAATGTTGCTGAACTACAACTTCCAGATGCCTCAGCCTACATGTCCAATAGGGAATGTCATCTTCTTCTGTTATGAAGCTTTGATTCTATTCACTCTTTTTAAATGAAACTGTCAGGAACTATTGTAATCTGTGGATAGTTACTTATCCCATGTAAGAACTCACAACATTTATTTATTTATTGACTTTCAGGATTTGAAATTTTCTGCTCCAGTGGAAGTAGTCTTCAGAAATGATAACTGAAGACTACTGAAATCTGATATATTAAATTATTTAACAGTTCCTGATCTTGCTTTTCAGTCCTAACATCTACTTTCTTGGTTCTTGACTAAGTTCTATTAATTTAGCTTACAATTCCCAAAATCTGGATCCTGATTTACTTCAGAATGAAACTGATGGTTTTGCTGAGTTCATGTCACTTATGTTAGCTTTTAGGACTTGAGACTTTCAAGAAGAGATTGAACTGCCATTTGTCAGAAATGGTGTAGGGTCTCCCACTTGGGCAGGGGGTTGGACTAGATGACCTACAAGGTCCCTTCCAACTCTGATTATTTGTTAAATCTGACAAGTAAACAAGAGTCTTTGACAAAGCAACCTTATCCAGAGAAAGAAAACTTATGCTCAACCCAACCTGCTGATATGAGAACAATTCTAGCAACAGTCATGCTTTTGTAGGATTCCTTGATTCACTGAGCCTGGCAAAGATACCATCTGTTTTTGTTTTAATTATTCATTGCAACAGCCTTACAACATCCAAGAATCAATTTCCTCTTTAAAAAGTAAATGGTCAGCCCTATTTTCTGCCTCCCCTTAAAGAAACACCTTGCTATTGTATTGTGTTTCAGGGTCTCTGACTTAAAAACAACTCCACCAGAGACAACTGTCAATGTGATGGTTTCCTCCTCACTCATGTTTCAAATCAAAAGTATTTGCTTTCCACAATTGATATAAAAGCATGGCTTTTGGCAAGTGGGTAGACTTCCAATCCTGTATACTGTTTTCACAGTACATTTGTTGGTCTGGAGTTTTTTCTATTTTGGGGTGGGTGGGGGTTACTCTGAACATTTCTTTTCTGTAAGAAGGCTATATTTGAATGTGTATTTCTCAAGGGTGGTTATAAAATTAGATTTATAATGGAGGCATTCTGATATGGATTGGGACCATGCATTCCAAGTATTATGCATTATCAGCCATGCTGGTGCAGTGATTAGAGTGCAGAACTGCAGGCTATTTTGGCTGAGTGCTGACTGACTACAATTTGTCAATTAGAATCTCACCAGGCTCTAGGTTGACTTAGGCTTCCATCTTTTGAAAGTGGGCAAAATGAGGACCCAGATTGTTGGGGACTTAGAGAGGGCTGTAAAGCACTGCAAAGCAGTATATAATTTTAAGTGCTATTGCTATGAGTCTACCTCCATGAGGATGACTGTAGGACAATGCATAACAGAATGCTGATGGAGTCATTATATGACTCTCCTGCCATGTGAAATGTACCCTTATATCAGAAACTGCTTAATATATATTCAATACTACTACTACAGCCATATTGGGAGTGCCAAATGGCTTCCGGGTTGAAAGGATTAGCTGGTGACATCACATTGCCTGGGGCATGCCTGGTTGGGTGTTCTTACATGTCCCCATTAAGCTGCCCACTGAAGCTGTATCTATCTATCTACTCATGGTCACTCACTTCAAACTGCTGGGTTGGCAGGAGCTGGAGTAAGTGATGGGAGATAACTTCATCCTGCAGCAGCAACTGGTTTCAGCCCAGTATCCTAATCATGTGTGCCACCATCTGTGCCACCACAGTCGTATACATTCAGCAACGTTATTATAGGGTCATAAGAAAAGTATACCAACTTAATTTGATCATGGGGATCAAGTACAAAACTACATCAAATGAAGAAGCATTCCATTATTTGTTTAACTGAATTCTGTATTTCAAGGTAATTTTAGGGGGGGGAATTGGCCGAGTGGCACCATTCTGAATTTTGAGGTTGAATTGTGTTTTGTCTGACAAATGATCGCCATGTAAATTTGCTTACTTACAAAATGCCTTGCATGATGGACCTCTCCAATAACAAAACATTTAGGAGCCAACAAACTAGGGTAGTTGTTTCCTATTACCATATCAAGGTCCTCAAAATAATTTTTAGTATTCTCTTTGTCTTTCATTCCAAAAGATATACCTTTATATTTTATTGTCTTATTTTTGTATATTTCCAGGAGGAAAAAAACACCTATCAATTTATTTTGCAATAAAAAGTGAGCAATGAGGATTTCCACTTAAAATAGGGGTAGATGTTTTACTTCATTATAGCATGCTAACTTATCCCTCCTCTGTTTTTTAAAAAAGAATTAATTGTGAACTTAAGTAGCAGATTGTCTGCCTCTACTCTGAGGGGAAGTAAAGGGAAATTACACTCAACTGTGCAATATAACTTGATAAGTCTGTCAGAGCCCAATTCTCCCAAGGGGCCATTCAAGTTTCTGAATTTCAAACTATTTAAAGGGCTTTCAGGACTAGTAACTGCACCTTGAACTTCACCTATACATACTTTGGCAGCCAAGCCAGAGATTTTGATACAATAGCAGTAAATGTTTGGGTATAAAGCAAAACACTTAAAACTTACAACTTTAAACTGCTTTATGTTAGCAATTGCACACTTCAAAGAATTGAAGACTTGGATCAATAACAAGTATTTCAAATGAAACTCTTAAGCTCTTTAACATTAGGTACATCTTCTGGAACTTCAAAAGTCACTGTTTTTATTCTCTCACTCCTTTTGCCTTATAGAATTTGCTGTGAGTTTCCATTGCTGTTATCCACAGATGAGAACTTCCTTAGACTACAGAAGTTCAAAGAGGTGTTTGAACCCGTCTTTTCTTACCACACAGTGTCTAGTTTCCATTTTACCTATTGCAGCTGTTATGTTTTTTTTTTAATTCTTGCTAACATATTGCAGTATTACTGTATATTTGTATACCATAAACTAAAGGTGCTTTTCCAAGCACTGCACTTTCTCCAGATGTCCTGGATTACAATTCTCATTTTTCCCACCATAGGAGGGAATACACGCCATTTACCACGTGCCTGGCTGGGGATGCTGCAGTGGTCATAAGTGTGAGGATTTATTGCAAATCACTTTTTTATAATTCTGAACAGTCACTAAATGAATGGTTGTAAATTGAGGACTACCTGTGTAGAACATCTGTTGTTCCTTTCAATCAAGAAGCTACGAGAAAGCACTTAAAAATCAGATGCGTTAAACTGGATGCATTCCTCTTCTCTCTTCTTCTGATACAGAAAGGAATTAATGAAAGATTCAGTCAACCATATTTCAACAGTTTTTAAATCATTGGGATGTAGATTGACATGTATCTTTGCAGTACCCTGTTGTTATTTATCAAAAGTAATATTTAATAAAGTCCAAGTGTGCCATAATTTGAATTATCAGTCTAATTTAATAATTTCCTCTCATATTTGTTGTCTCTGTTTCTATGTAATAAGTTTCCTTCCTTTCTGGTGAAAATATTTAGACCTAGATTTCTATTTCTGTGATTTTTTTTCAACTCAATTTTTAATTTTTGGGGGGATGGTGAGAACCAAGTGATGTTTTAATCAGTGTGAAGAATACTGGGTGGGAAACAGACCTAAGCCCTGTTTGAAAGATTTTTAAAAATTTCCCATAAAATAAAAGAGATTTCCCATAAAATAAAATAAAACTGAGACATTTGAACAGTCTGGAGAATCTGCATGTCTTTGATTCAAGACAAGAACTGAAGAATATAGAAGCTTTTGTCTCTTAGAATGTAGTAACGGAATGGCTTAAAATAGGCATCTGCAGGGATTTCCACAGCCACAGCAATCAAAACCCCACTCAAGTTTATGCAGCCTCCATCTTGACTTTTTACACTCTCTCCTGCAGATACCCCTGTTAAAAGAGTTGAATTACTATTTTTAAATTTCAGTTACCATTGTGGCACATGTTTCAACTACTTAAAGAATTATCTCCTCTTTTACTGCTTCACAGGTTGTGTCCTAATTATTATATTATTTTTTTCTACTGCATCTTTGTGGATTGGAGCTTTTTGGACCCCTCATACCCTGGACATAAATTATTTCAACTCCCACCCTCAAAATGACGCTATAGAGCACTGCACACCAGAACAACTAGACACAAAGACAGTTTTCCTCAAATGTCATCACTCTGCTAAACAAATAATTCCCTAACACTGTCAAACTATTTACTAAGTCTGCATTACTATTACTATTAATTCTCCCATCCTTCCTTTCACACATCTCCTCCAGTGGTGGGATTCAAATTTTTTTACTACCCATTCTGTGGGCATGGCTTGGTGGGCATGGCAAGGGAAGGACACTGTAAAATCTCCAGACAGAGGTGGTATTTGCCGGTTCTCCGAACCAATCAAAATTTCAGCTACGGGTTCTCCAGAACTGGTCAGAACCTGCTGAATACCACCTATGATCTCTTCCCACTATGATTGTAAATTGTAACCTTGTTTGTATCCTAATGATTTTTATTGATTGTTTCCTAGTATGATTTGATTGCTTACTGTACCCTATGACTATTATTAAGTGTGGTACCTGATGATTCTTGATGAATGTATCTTTTCTTTTATGTATACTGAGACTATTTGCACCAAGATATTTCTTGTGTGTCTAATCACACTTGGCCAATAAAGAATTCTATTCTATTCTATTCTATTCTATTCTATTCTATTCTATTCTATTTTTAATTTGCTGGTCTTTGATCATAACTATGAACAAAAACAAATTCATCACACAGAGATACAGACATACACCTAGTTTAAAATAATAATTTTTTAAAATTCCTTTTATGACCCTGCAGTCCCATAATTCAGGATAGTATTGGGGTGACTCGAGCTGAATATTTACCGGCTGGATGCCCTTCCGATACCATGCGGTGTGCAGCAGATACTTTCTCTATGTGCCCTAGGACAGAAATATCTGGCGCTACCTAGGATTGAATTCTAAACTTCCGAGTGGGAGATGAGCATCTTCACTACTAGACCATCCTGCCACTTGTTTAAAATGATAACAAAAACCTACAAAATTTTCACAATGAACTGGGTGATCCAGAGTTCTTTTTATGTTATTTAGGAAAAATACTAAAAATAAAGGTGAAATATTTACAGGTTTTATTGCTTATAACATTGTAATGCTTCCCTTCCAGATGTGGATGTTATGTTACCAAGGTCTCTAGCATAACAGAGAATATTTTTTTTAAACAAATTCTAATGAGAAAGTGAACAATGACAAGTTAAATGACTGAAAAATGAAAAAAATAATATACCACATGGTAAATTTCTTCATTAAATCTCTCTTCATTTCATATGGATGTGTACTCCAGAATAAATTATATCTGGGAAAGGGGACACCCAAAAATATTTAACCCACTGTTAGTTTTACTGTGCTGCAACACTAACTTGACATTATTATGTGCAATCTCTTTATTTGCAGTATTTCTTGATTCTCTTCAACAAAGTCCAACACTGTACATTTTAATTGTTAATATAGTCTGTGTACAGATGTTGCACTGGCTAAATCAAACATTATCAAAGCAAGTCAGATTTTTTGCTCAAGGGTAACACACCATATAAGTGCAACCCAGAAAGCAAATGGCTGGTTTAATTTAAAACAAGTAAGAAAACAAGCAAGCAAACAAACAAAATCTTTTCCATTCTGGGTGCTGCAGAATTTCGCAAAATGCTAAATGGTGTTAATATTCAGGAATTTTCAGTAAACAGCTGGATTTCATAAAATAAACTCTATAAGGTACAGAAGGGCATGTATAGGATTTTTTTCAGCCTGACAGCAAGTACATTCTGAAGCAGTAAGGGGGAAAATGACCATGCATTTGCGGAAATGTTTTTGTTATAGCCTTGCAACTAACCTGCCAGTGCAAGTGGATTTTAGAGCACAGTATTGGAGCATTATTTTTCCACTCTTATATCAGAAAGAAAACATATAGTAAGCCTTATTGTCATATTTCCAGAAAAATAATTTTTTGGGTCTTTAAAGCAACTGTGCTTTTTAAACAAAAACACATAGAAAAAGTATGCAAGATATTCTCCCCATCCCCTATATTATAGAAACTTCAAGAAGCATAACTTTTGAATTCCTTTGCTCATAATCAGGATAATTACCATTAGTTATTTAAATAGATAAATCACTTTAATACTGAACTTAATCCCTTTGTGACATTTGAATTGGGACCAAAGCAAGAACTGAAAAATAAAAGAAGGGTGTAAGTAGAATGAAGTGGATGCTTGTAAAAGTACAAAAAACATGCCGACAGCAGCTTTTGGACCAGATCCCCATTTTTAAATTTTTCATTTTATTTTAGCAGATATTAAAAGCTCAACCAGAGCTTTCAGAAATGGTGTAGGGTCTACTGCTCGGGCAGGGAGTTGACTAGATGACCTACAAGGTCCCTTCCAACTCTGATTATCTGTTAAACCAGGAAAATGAATTACAAAACATTGTTCTCTTGCATTTTACCAAATGCCTGAGATTGATTTTGATGGGCAGCACAAAACTAATTGACATGCATTTGCTGCAGGTAAGTCAAGATGTGAAATTTTATTTTAATGCCTACATGTTTGAATTATTATAATAAAGGGTATCAATTCCTTTTGTAGACAGAAATAGCCCAGAGTAATTGTATTGTAAAGTCAGGCCATGTCTCTATTATCTAATTTGGCAGAAGTCTTCCCAATTTACTAGTCAATGATTTTTAAAATGGAAAATTGCATGCTTTGTGGTCATACTCCCTTTTATATAAGCAAAACAAAATGTAAAATGGATATAAAACAATAAATTTGTGCAAAATTTCCTAATTTGTTGCATTTCAGGTTGGCTAACCATCAAGCTAACTTGAAATTCTAGGAGATATAATTCCAATCCCTCTGCTCATCCCTAGATTAGGAAAGACTAGCTCGGATACTGAGTCAGTATAATAGCAACAGCACTAACAATAGCACTTAGACATATATACTGCTTCACAGTGCTTTACCGAGGTGGTTTACAGAATCAGCATATTGTCTCCAACAATCTGGGTCCTCATTTTATTGACCTCAGAAGGATGGGAGTCTGAGTCAACTTTAAACCGAGCTGCAAAACTGTTGGCAGCCGACAGTCAGCAGAAGTAGCCTCCAGTCCTGCATTCTAACCACTGCACCACCATAGCTCAAGAAGACCTAATAAGTTACATGGAACAAAGGATGTGGGTTACAGTTCAAAAGACTATAGGAAGAGAGAGAAAATTGTATTCCTTTCACACATGAAAAAGAATTACCACAGCTCATCAATTATAATTATAAATGTTATAATTATATTGTAATTGAGTACAATATTTTTTTCCTTTTAAAACCTTATAGATAACTATTAGGAAGTGACTTGTTTAGTGATCATTCGTAGTTAAAATAGCGATAAAAAATAATTCCATGACCAATTTATGACATTCACAGGTATGCAATATAAAGGAGAGTTGAAAAAAAAAGATCATACAACCATGATATTGGTTTTTGCTTAACAACCAAGTTGTTGGATCCAGTTGTAGCTGTTAATCCCAAAACTACCTGTATTCTAAATGGAAAACATGCCCTTCACTTCTGTGGGTTGTGTCATATTTTGTCTTTTTTTAACAATTTCATTTTTTTGCTAACTAATCCCTAAAAAAGGATAAATTGCAATTCATTTTAATACTAGATATAGATTTCTATTGGATGATGTAAATCATGGCAAAGCAAGGTTGCAGAATGACCAGAAAATTGTAGCTTTCAAACAAACATGCTCTTGGAATATTTTTACTATATTGTCTCTTCTTCTAAATAGGACATTTCTTTCTTTCCTCAGCTTGGACATATTGATTCAATCAATCAACTAACCAATCAATCAATAATTATCTCTTTCAACTGTCATCATAACCACCACCCTGTGATATAATTTAGGCTAGAAAACAATATGTCATTCAGTTACCCAGTGAATAAGTGGCATCATTTCCAGACAGAGACAGTTGAAACTGTTGTGGTTAGGAAGAACTAAAGTGGTAAAAATAAACACTGCTAAGGCTTTGCTGTAAAGAAAAGAACAAAATCCAGTAGAATTGAAGATTAACCACTAAATGAATGGCAGAGACAAACAACCAATTTTATATGGTCTATGTTGGGAGAATGCTTAAAATCTTAAGAAAGAATAAGGTGGACTGGCAGTACCAAATGTTAAATTGTATCACAAAGCTAGTTGTTTAACTCGGATTATGGACTGGATTACACATCTCATAGTTGGAAGGAACAGGATCTCCAAATAGTTTGTACAAAAATCTTTAGTCAGATAACAAAAAGAGAAATACAAACTATATAGGATCATTCAATAAGAAGCAATGCTGTAAAAGTTTGGAATAAATATTGTACACAAAAACATTCTAGATTTATCCCTTCTTGCTTCAATGTCAAATATTTATTTTAATGAATGTAGAAAGTATAGGGGTAATAATGTTTGTAGATTGAAATTTTAATTCTTATTGAGATTAAATCGTTTGATATCCTTTCTTCGGAATCACTATATTTGTTCTACATACTAATTAATTTTTGATTTAACGACTATATTTTTTATGTACATTTGAAAGACCTGAGTAAAACAAGTAGTATAATTCTAAATGAATTACAAAAGCAGAATCTTATAAGTGAGTTGGTTTTATCCTAATGGAAGACTACAATATTTAATATCTTTATGATTTCTTATCTTTGTCAAATCACTTACATCAAACAAAAATGTTATTTACTTTTTATATGTGTACAGTAATTTGAACATACAAGTTTCAGTTCTTATTACTGCATAATAACCAATTTTAAATTGATAAACCTTTAAATTTAAGATATTCTAATGTGACAAATATCAATGTCATTTCAATTAGAGTTGGGATCAGAATTAGTTATTTTCCAGTGCTGGTAAATCTTCTTTCTATATCTGTTTCTTTTCATTTTCCTTCTTTTTCCTTTGAATGTCCCTGTAGATATAATACAGTAATAATAAAAGGTTTACCAATTATTTAGTACTGAACATTAATTTTTATTGGCTTTGAGCATTGTTTTAAATCCTTAAAAATCATGGTACTTTGGCTGTCAACAGTTCAGGCTCGCTTGAATATATTTTATGAGCAGAGAACAAATAAATGTAATAAACTCAGAAGAAATTAGTATCATTCTGGTCCACTTATTAGCTGGTCCACTGTCCCTAATTCTGCATAATTTAACTGCTGTGAAATGCAGAGGCATTCATTCTTGTTAAATAATGAATACATGGATTAATTTCACAGAAGTGTGAATTGAGTAAATGGATCAACTTAAAAGTAAGGGATGCATTATTTATTTGGGTAATCAAATAATTAAAATGAAGATATACAATAAAGTATTTCAAAAACAGGATTCTAAAAAAATAAGTCAAATATTGAAGGTACTCAAAGGTAGCATTTTCATTTTGTTATGAAAATACCACCATTTGGTACTTTTTGAATAATTTTTCTAGGATCCTTGGCTTTCTGTTTAGTGAATAGTTTTGTATCCTTTCTCCCCTTCAGAAAGTTAAGAAGCTGGAGGTTGGAAGAAGTTTGGTCTAGTAGTTAAGGCACCAGATTAGAAAATCAGAAATTGTGAGTTCAAGTTTTGCTATGAAAGCAGGTTAATATTCAATTGTACATACATTAAAAAATAAGGAAAAAATTGCACCTGATACCTGTTTTTTCTTTTAAAAAACATAAAGGTTTATTTAAAAAAGACTAAGTTAATTATGACCAAGTAAAGCCCCTGTCACACTGCACCAACGGATGGAAAGAGGATGTAAAACGGAGAGAAACACTTGCCATCCTTTGGTTAACGCGATGCTTCCGTTCTGTACTCACTGCCTACCGTTTTTGCTTCCTCTCTATCTGTCCAGCATCCCATCTATTTCATCCGCTTCAGAGTTTGAGCTTGCTCAAAACTTTTGGAGGACGAAAATGTATCCAATGCATCCATTCTGCATCCTCTAGGCATATGGGGGACTATCGTTATGCATGGATGCGCAGTGCTTATCCGCATTGACACCGCTATTCCGCTATATAGTCCGCCAAGGCAATCCGTCCTGCGCATCTCTCGCTGCAAGACTCCATCCGTTCCAGCCATGTTAAATGCGACGCAGAGACGAAAGAGGAACGAGCAGTGAACGGAATGCAGGAACGGATGCTAGTGGATGCAGAACGGAACAAAGCATGTAATGGGAAAAAGCAACGGTTCGCAGAGGGGACCTATCTGGATTATTAAGGATTCTAGAGGATGCCTAAGAGGGTGCAAAGGGACACCTATAACTGCCTATAAAAAGGGGAAGCAAGCCTCCTCTTGGGTAATGCGTCAGCTTTTCAGGAACAGCTAGCTTACTTGCCGGTGCGGACACCTCTGCAGCCTTCATCTGCTCTGCCTCTTCCACAAGCATCCCCCAGTCATGTCCACTGTGGAATCATCAACAAAGTCCTTTTGGCAGCCACCATCCTTCTGGCAACGACGTGCGAAGGTACCGATCTACAGGCTCTTGGTGGAGTCCTATCTACAGGGAGAAAAGTGAGGGCCGGGCCCTAAAGAAAAAGCGTCTGGGTTCAAGGAAGTATGAGGTCCGTGGGGCGAATGAAAGAGGCGAGAGGTAGGCTATGGAAGTGTTGGTACAGACAAGCTGAGGGGTGGGAGGCTGCCAAGGAGGAAGCAGAGAAGACACTCGAAGCCAGTTGTCTGGCAGCCGAATTCCATTGGGAGGATTTGGTAGCCCTCCAAAACGCTATTGTTGATGTAAGTTGGTGCAGTCGCGTCTGAAGCACAGAGTCTGCTCAGGGTTGACCGCGAGGGAAGACACCAAACTTCCAGCCCAGGCCTGGACTGGGCTCAAGGTGGCATCGCACGTGAGTCTGTGGTCGCGCCCACTGTGGTGCCTCAGGGACCGACGTAGCAAGGAGCATGCAGTACGAGGCTGGGTGATGGTGCCGACAACAGACACCTAATTCAGCCTGTGGTCGAGCAGATAGTGGGTGGCAGGCCGATGCCATTTGAAGAATACGGAAGGAGGGCAGTCACTCCTCCAGTTGGTTGGCTAGGCTCCGAGCACTGTTCGGGCCCGACTGGAAGAAGGATGGATAAAAGTTGCCAGAGTAAGTTGGTATCAAAGAGGTGGGAACTTCCCACACACTGTTGGAGCCATCGATGGCTGTATGGGAGGCCAGTCGGTGGGCCGTGAGAGAAAGCGCGCAGCCAACTCAGGGTCCTCCGGAGGTGAGTTCACAGACGATGACAAGGGCTGAGTGACGTGCTTCAGCATCAGTCCTCTTCTCTGGCTGACATTGGGTCGATGCTAGACTACAATGGGGAGCATGGAGGGCCTGGTGAAATTTGGAGGCTTAGGGTTAACTCTTCTGTAATGAGTCTACTTGTATTTTGGTATGTTGTTAATTGGTCTCTTCTATATATGGATTTGGGATTAGAGTTATTGTGTTGTCTTTATTACTTTCTTCTTGATATGTATGGTCCAACTCGGGCAAGCTCGGAGCAGTGGAGTGAGCATGAGACAGGATGAATAGATTGCTTAATGGATGCTTTCCTTCAGACCTGTTTCCATCACACGATGAGATTCGTGCCATTGGTATGCTTGAGTGGGCCCTACAATGAACAGGGCAATTTAATAAAGAGGTTGTGTTATGTGAAATGCTGTTGATCAATGATTTAGAATTGTTTAATTGATAGTAAAAGGGACATAGGTGTGCATCTGGGAGGGTGGAGTCCATACAGTTCGCCACTATGCTTGCAACTGGAGGTTTATTCTACTCCGCACAGCTATTTTACCCATGCCCAGGTATCCGCTGCCAATCCACATGCTATTTAACCAATCCCACAAACATGCAAAGGCTTATAACCATTTCTTAAAGTTTCCAGCCATAGACTTTATTAAAAAAAAGAAATGGAAAGCAAGTGTGGTGAATCCTCAAAAGTAGACTTTATTCTCAACAACAAGGCTATTAAGACAAAAAATGAGTCTCTGGCACTCCTCTTCTGGTCACTCAAGTCCTCAGTGGTGAAGGATTGCAAGTGCTGTGGCGAGGTGACTGGTGCTGGAGTGCTTGTCATCAGCTCCTCCCAGAAGCAAGAGAGCAGCAGAAAGCCCCCAGCCCTCCACGAAGAAGCGAGCCTGTGCTGCAGAAGCCCCAGCAGAACCTAGAGTGAGAGGCCAGGGGCGATGGTCAGCCCTTTCCCTACCTTAGCCAAGGGGCCTGCGGAGGCAGAATGCTGGAGGGCTCTGCTGTGCTTGCCGATGGTTGTGGGGTTGCGCTATGGCTTGCTAGGGAGGCTGGCAGAACCAAGCCTGGCAAGGAAGGCTGGCCAGGTGAGGCAGGCACAAGGCCTGGCATGAAGGCTGGCAGGGAGGCTGGCAGGGCGAAGGCTGGCAAGAGGGAGGCTGAGCAGGCAACGGCTTGCAGGGCCAGGCATACCAAGGCTGGCAGGGCAGACATGAACCAAGGCTGGCAGGAAGTAAGGTTTAGAAAAGGATAGGGAATACAAGACATTATTGCTGATATCCACAGTTGCTGATGTCGTCACTTCATCTTGTTTTAGGTCTCTTTTCTTAATGCTTTTTATCAAGTGGGATCAATTCTATGACTGCCTTGCTACACATTTAATCAATGTGATATATAGTAGCTGGATTGGAAGAAGATAAGTGTGGGTTTGAAATTGGAGGAAGAACATCAAATAATGAAGCTACTGTACTAAAAATGCAAATGATTCCAATTCTAGTTGATTGACCGGTAATGAAAGTCAAGAATTACAGTGAAAAATTGGTAAGATTAAATATGGACATGGCCAATAAATAACAATAGAAAAATCAGGCTTAGAATTGGCAGTAAGATACTGAAATAGTAGGTAGCTTTCTAGCTTTTAGGATGATCCACCAGTAACAGTCACGTAATATGCTATAGAAAGTCTTGGAAAAGATGTTTATATGCCAGATGTGTCTGGAATATAAAGATCAGAATTGCACAAGCAATAGTGTTACTTGTTAGGTTTATGGGAGTGAAAGTTGGACTTTGAAGAAATGGGATAGAAAGAGGGCTCAGTTTTAGTGATGAGGTACATTCTTTGAATAGCAGACCACAACAAAGATTCACGGTGTACAATAGACTTTTAAAACCGCAGGTTCTAAAGAGACAGGTGTGTTAGAGTTACTTTCAAATGCTAACATTAAGAGCACAAGCCAATAAGCGTTATGCAGCTGGCAAATTAAGGGAAAAAAGTATGCTATCTTAAAAATAATCCATTCTGGCTCATTGAAGTTTAACATCTGAAACACCTGAGTGTTTTGTCGTATCAGGCTGCTTTGCTACAAAAGAGTTAAATTACAGGGATCAGTTTATTCTATGTTCAGCTGATAATTTTTTTCTCTCCCAGAAGGTAACACCTTCATGTTCAAAGTGAGCATGCATACTTTGAAAAAAAGTGTTTGAGGTCACTCTGTAATGTTTAATGGTAGAACCCACTGATAGTAAATAGACACATTGGGTGTATATTAGATTATAATGCCTTTATGTCTGCTGATGCTCTATATTGCTGTCTTCTTAGTTGTCTACTGTGTCTGAATTTGGTTGCACATAATCTTAATGAGATGGGGGGGGGGGGGTCNGGGGGGGGGGGGGGGGGAATCCATTATTCTATTCCATCACAGGCTGCCAAGTAATAAGGTGTCCAGCACAATGATCAGTAAAATTTTAGCTTTCCCAATCCAAGCTGTCTTTTAGAGGAGGGATGGAAAAAAATTAATTTTTGGATCTTGATTGTCCCAAGTCAATCAGTAAGCTTTAGAAAAGACACAAAACAATATTCCTGATGCACATTAAAACACAAAACATTGTTCCTGGTGCACACTGTTATAAGAATAAAAAAATCAATATGTGGTTTATTGATTTCACCCTTAATTTGATGCACAAAGATCATGTCAGTCTTTGCATTCCTTCAAATGTTGATTGTTATTTTCTATTAAAAGCAAGATATATTAAACTGATAAGGCAGGCTGTTGTGAGAACATTGTTTTTATTTTAGTTTTAGTTTATCAAAAGAAATACAATCTTTTGATAAAAAGTTATTAAAAATATAGACAAGCATATTTCTCAAAGATTCTGAATGATTTTTGAATCCAGTTTTATTGCCAGGTCAATACTAAATAATATTTTTAAATTAATTAAAAATGGAGAGATCAGTTAGAAATTCTGTGGTAAGTTTAGATGGATACAATATTTCTTGTCACTTTTTTTTTTTTTACTTCTCTCTTGCTGTCTCAGGATTTATATCCGGTTGTCTTTCAAATATCCTATCCTTTCCAGTTTATAGTGTTAATTTTTTTCCAGAAAAATTTGTTACCTTCCAGGTATCCATGAAGATGCTGTTATCCAATCAGTCCTGTCAGACTCTTGGTGATTCTTTGGGCCAGATCTGTCCACATCTTCCTATCTTGCATTATTTCTTTGTCTGGTATCTATGCAATCTTTTAAAAGTATGCCAAATATTGTTGTATAAGGGTTGCTGAGGGTAAATGCTTGGATTTAATTATGCTAAAAGGAAGTTAACAGCTGGACTATATGTGGTATTGAAGAAAATTAGAAAAACTTGCATGTGTCATCTAAGAAAAGGTATGTTGCGGCTGTTTTGGTATGGTCTCTATCTGAAGATATTAATATCTGGTAGCATGGAAATAATAAGGGATTGTACATACTGTTTAATTCAAAATGTGATAATTTGCAAACTAATGCACTTGGAATGTTCCTCACTGTCAGGATATTCATGTTCCCAAGAGATCAACAGAATCAAAATCACCAAGTTGGAAAATATTCAATGAAACGAGCAATTTCTCAGAAAAGTCAACCCTCAGAAAGGTTTATATCAAATAATTGATACATTAGATATCAATTATTTGATAAAGGGCACACTTCTATTCCTCAGAGGCAGGAGGCAGTACTGTGTGATGATAGCTGAGCTCAGAAGCTAAGTAGGGCTGAACTTAGGGGACAATCAAGGGCAATAGTTAGACAGAGATATTATCTAGTAAAGATAATATCTAGTAAAGAACTCTTGAACATAACCATAGCAAACTATTCCACCTTGTAACCAAGATGACTGCATAAGGGTGTCAAACTCAAGGTCCATGGACCAGATCTGGCCCACGGGATACTTAGATCTGGCTTATGGGGCTGCCTGGAAACAGCAAAAACTGACCCTTAGTGCCTCTGCCAGCGAAAACAGACCTCAAGAGTGCAATACACAGCCCTCCTAAACTCCGTTTTCACTGGCAGAGTGCTCAGGTCACCATAAGCACCCCCAACCCAAATGATGTAAAGCTGGACATGCCCATCATGATCCCCCCAAGTCCTGCCCTCAATGAAATAGAGTTTGACCCCTAGCATAGATGATTCCTTGAAATTAACACAAAAGCTTCTTCTGCCAAGAAATTCAACAACTATATTTTTCATCCATAATCCAAGAAGCTTTTTCAGCAGGGTTGAAAAAGTCCAGTTGCTTCTTGAAAAAACACCTTTGGGACAGTTAATCTGAGAAACACTAATTGGTTGAAGATCTTATATTCAGCTTCACAGGTAATAGGGAATTGAACTTGGGAGTTCTTGATGTCTATGACATAGTTATTACATTAATAGCTATTAATTTAATTTAGTTATTTAGTTAAAATAATTAAAGTATTTATTTTATTTAACAGAGTTGTATTTATATGATACAAGTAAAGCTGCCCTACAGGAGTTAATCTATCATTTTAGATGCAATCTGCTACTATTACGTCAATGTGAAATGAAATTAGGTCAGCTAAACCATTCATAAGACAGTACATAAGAATAAGCCAAATATTGTGTTTACATACACGTATACATGTACTTTATCATACATTAATGTAATAATCAGTTTGATCACTAATTGCTGACATTTATCTCTGTGGACATTTCATTACATTTGGAAAGGTTTCCTAAACTGATTAGATCTTTTATATATCCAGATCAATTATTCTGTATATATTTAACATTCTGATAAAGGTACAGTATATCCATTCAGCAACTATGCAATACAAAACATCTGTAATTCTTACACTTTATGCCTACTGTGTATTCCAAACCTTTATAAGTTAATCTGCTGTTTGCTTTCATAGTATCAATTTTAATCCAAACATAAAATAAATAAAATAATATTTTTAAAAAAACTTTAAAAAGATCAATCAAAGGGCTAAATCCTTCACCCTTTTCCAGTGGGCTACAATTCTCAAACCTAATTAAAAATATTGCAATTAGTTTAAAGTTCCATATAAGAAATAAATGTGGGATATGGATATGGTGGAAGAAAAAATAAACACTGGTGGGAAATTACTGCTAAAGGGTTTATCTGGGCAATCAATCAAAGTTGTTAAACAGAATTAATGATTAAAAAGTACGTCATGGTATGTAATTCATGAAACATTTTATAATTGCAGACACTGATTGATATATTAGCAAATTCATTGGTGAAAATTGCTGTCTTTCACATGGCTCAATTCATGTTTAATCTGCAACCATTCTTTGGGTACTTTGTATTTTCAAAACCCATTTTTCATTTTTCTACTTTTTGCAGTGTAATTTCAAAAAATAGCTGCATTGAATTCCCCCATCACCAATGTTTATCTGTGAATTGATGGAGTTATGAGAAGGATAAAAAAAGTAAATGAAAACAACAGAATCATCAAGAAGAGCAAATGACCATAAACAAAGCCAATGAAAAGGAACTGTTGCTTCATTGTTTGGGAAAGTCTGCTTCTTTGATAAATTCAGTTAAAAACAACCCAAACATTGCATTTTGCTGTTTTATCATCTCTAATTATGGTACCTCTTCATTTAGCTTTTTCTCCAAACACTATTGTCCCCAACTTTCTCTTTCCTTTGCTTCACAGTTCTGTAACCTTTCTCTTCCTCCATTTCCTTCCCGAGTCTATGTATCTGTGTATGTTTTTCTGTAGGAAGGAGGGAAGGAAATTAATGTTTGCATTTCCTTTTAAGTTTGTATATGAGGAAACCTGGAACAGTCTCTTCATACAAATGAGGACATCTGTTTTAGAATTGCAATAACTTATTATGTAGATAGCTATTTTCATCAAACACTATGAATTCATCTAATGTATTTTGGTTACATTCATAGAAGATGCCAGGAGTTGCTTTGGAGTTGGGTGCATTTAACAAAGACCTGAAAAAAATGATTTCACAAGTGCTCATGGTTTTGGGCTGGAGTAGAATATCCAGATTTGGAGATTTGGCAATTTTATGTTGAAAAGATGGGGAAGTAATGTATTGCAGAGTGGTTTTTTTTTTTTTGTCTAAGTACACATTTTTGGGGGTATGCCCATTTTTCAGTCTCTCCCTTTTCCTTCCCCACCCCTGATTTGTCTTAAATTCAAGACCACATTAATAGGACTGTTGATGTTTATGAAACCCACAAGGACCTATCTGTTTTAATAAGCATTTTGAAGACTGAGTAATGTCTGATAAGGAATCGGATTTTAATTATAATATCTTATTTAAGGGCATATATAAGTCAACAGAGCAGATGAGCCAGACTTAAAAAAATGATTAATTGAAAGCAAGGTGATGATGATGTGATGATGAGTAAGCCCTATTAAACATTACTGAATTGATCATATTTGTTTGAAATGTTACTACAGAATTTGGACATCAAATATAAAATCCATAAAAATCCTAATTAAAAAACTACTACAGCAGGTGTAGTCATTTAAGAAATATACAAAAGGATATAATGTTAAAGGAGATGAAAGGTAAAAGCCTTTTGATAATAATAAATAAAGTTCAAAAGAATTTTATTTGACATTTCTGATGTGGTTTCGAGTGTTTGAGATGTTTAAGAATAAACATCTGTTGTCTCCAATGATTTTATCTCCATGATGGATGTGAAACATTCAGATCAAGACACAGTCTGGACAACGTTGACTCAGATAAGAAAAAATATAGGACCATGAGACTGTTTTATTCATAATAGCTTGTTAGTTAGGATCTCCCATGGGTAGAAACTGTGTCCAAAATCTGATAAATTTTAAGTTGATGAAAATGCCAGAGGAACTTTATGGATATGCCTAATTTTATTGTTTCTCCACTTTTGAAGCATATGCAATAAATTCTGACTATCAGTGGTCTTTAATATACTATTTATTTTTTGAATGTTCAAATGGACTTTTTCTCTGATGTACATTTTCTTCCAGGCTTCTGGCCACGCTGAAATGATTCATTAACATGCATCTGTTTAAAATTAAATGAACTTGTGAAATAGTTATTTTGTTAAATTGGAAGTAAACATTTTCAGGAAGAAAAATTAACCCAGGATTATTTTCTCATTAAGGGATGGGAATGGGGGGCGGGGTGGGGGAAGTGGACTCATCTTACATAATCATCATTTGTGTCTTTTTTAACCTCTTTTATTTAAAAAGGAAGGAAAGAAGGGAGAAAAATATCCTTCCTAATATGTTACTTATTAAGAAAGTTGCAACTGTATTTCATATCAGATACAGCCAGATTTGAGGAAAAAAACACAGCCTTCAAAGATAGCATTGCTGAATATAGAGGACTTCTATATTTCACAGCCCTGGCTTTTAAATTGTCTGTTTTTATTTAATAATCACTATATTCCCAATATGTTCACATATTTTTTCACCCTCCAACTTCAGTGGTTAATATCTAGTTTCCCTCTTATTGAGATTACAGTTTTGCTGTAGTTTCATCACCCCTTTCTGTCAGCTTGAGAAATTAAACAGCACCATTCAACAAACAAACAACTACTGTCCTCAGGGCTCCTGCTATACAGTAATTTCCCATTCCCTTATATTCAGGCTAGAATAAAGAACAAAAGTCAAGGAACCCTGTAAAAAGGATGAGAATTTTTAAATATACTCACCCTGCAGACAGAAAATAAAGACAATCACAGCTGCCCTGCTCTTAGTTCTGGATTTCATTAATGTCATGGAACACCAACTTATCTGGAGCTGTAAACTGGATTTTCCCTGCCTTCAGTAGGCCTCTGAGTGAACTGAAGTTCACCACACTTTCTGCCACTAAATAAACTTGCTATTACTTGGAGGTTTCCTCCAGAGTATAAAAGTACAACAAATGGGATGTTGTTAGTACAATGACCGCATGGAATCATTTGATGTCTGCAAATTGACTCCTCTGCTGTTAAAGTATATCATGGAAAGAGGGGGAGAACTGCAACTCCTCATGACTATAACCTGTTCTTAACACAGTGGAAATCACTGCTGTTGTGGGAAGGCACAGCTGTATTGTCTCCCTCTAATCCTTTTTGCCATCAGAACCTCAGTTAGGTCAGTCACTGCTTCAGCTACCTCATTAGATTTCCAGTAGAAAGCAGAGATGTTGTTTAAGAGGCGGGTTAAATACCATACCTGCAGGGTATAACTCGTATATAAACCAACTGTTTGAACTTTCCCCCACCTCCCTCTTTTTTATGATACATTACAGATATTATTACATTTTTACAGAAAAAAATCCCATCACTTTCCTTTTGAGGGTGTGATTAGCTTTGTGGATACCTTTATGTTATCCCACTGTTAACAAATTTAAGACTGCTTTAAAAAGATCCCAGGAAGCTGGGGTACCTTTTATCAACACAGATCATGTTATATTTGTGTCTTATAGACTGAATCTAACCAGGGTTGGGAGGGAGGTGCTGAAAATATAGTTGTTAACATGACCATGGGTGCCTTAACCTGTATGTGGTGTTCTCTGCTCGCAACCACCTAAGCTTTTGGTCTTAAAAAAAGAGTCCTGTGTTTATATAATAAAAACAGCACCATTTATCAAGGGAGTCACTTTACTCACGTTCTACAATGTGTTTGCAAGAAGCTTGACTTATGGCAAGTAATAAAAGTAAAATGATTTCCCTTCTACTGGGAATTGCCTGCCTCCAGTTTCTTCAGATTCATTCTCTTCCGCCCACCACTGGAATCTGTTTAAAAACTACAGAGAAAGGAAAATGCACACTTCAGAAGAATTATGGGGAAGTGTGATGAAGCATGCTGGCATATGGAAAGCAAGCTCACTTCTGATGCAGGGATCACCCAGGAAGAATGGTATATCTTCTCATAGGGCATAGGTGGGGTGCTGCAGAAATAGGAGCATGCAATACTTGACAGCCTCAGAAGGCAGGTGATTGATAAGCCTTCCAACAAGCAGGATTGATGGATCTCAAGAAGTTTGGGTACCATGAATCACAGGAGGTTTGCATGATTAGATAAATAGGCACCATCTTAGTTGTTGTCTGTTCCACTAGGAAGATCAAACCAGGACCTTAACTCCATTGGGAAGCTAAAAGTACTTTTATCAAGATTGGTTCTACTAACAGAATCTTACAACTCTGATCCTCCTCCTCCTCCTCCTCCTCCTCCTCCTCCTCCTCCTCCTCTCTAAATTAAGGAGAAGTTTTGCCTAAGACACTTTTAATTGCCATCACATTGTTTTGGACTTAATAGAATAGAATAGAATTCTTTATTAGCCAAGTGTGATTGGACACACAAGGAATTTGTCTTGGTACAAATGCTCTCAGTGTACATAAAAGAAAAGATACATTCATCAAGAAACTCATCAAAAAATATTTTAGCCCTTTTACTTAGGCAACAATTCTTGCATATCTCTGTCAAGTTCATCTTCTTTGCTTTATGCAGGTGTGCTGCATAGTGTCAGGCTGGAAGCAGTCTGTGATATTGTTTTGTGAGCATCTGTTTCAGTGCTCACACATTGTGTTTCATAAAAGAGATGTCATTTTTTGAGAAGATGCTTCCACCCACCCACCCTCTCAGCCAATCAGGGTTATCTTAAGTGAATCTTCTTTTTCTGTGGCTAAATCAAACATTAAACTGCCAAAACCTTCTTGGTTTTGTCATTAGTCAAAAATAAGTCATTATCAGTATATGTTTCAGGTAGTAGTTGATATACCAAGAGATGGGCTGGACTCCATGTGTGTCTCTCCACTTTCATATAGTGTGTTGTTATCTGCTTAAAGCCTCTACTTGAGTATATTGATGTTACAACTAGGCACTCCAACTGTCAACCTATTCAGGATGAGGTCAGATATTTCAGCTATATTCCTCCTTTAATGTTATTACATGCTTGATGGTCTCCCTCCAACATCTTTTAATTTGATTTAATTAATTTAATTTATTCTTTTCTACTCATGAATGTTTCTTCCCAAATTTCTGGCTGGATCCATGAATGATGATTATCATACTGTATTTAGCAAGTCATGATTACTTATCATTAAGGTTACTTATTTTGATTGTGAATTCAGCCTCAACTTGACTTCTTCCTGATCCTGTTCACTGATTAGTTCAATAACTCAAGTCTGAACCTTAAACATTATTTCTCCAAATAAGGAGTTCCTATCCTAATCCATTTAGCAAGTGGTTTCCAATTAGTAGCCCTGCTAACATCCTCTTCTGTTGAGCTCTGTTCTATTCATGTTTTAATACATTACTTCTGAATGTTTCTTTCCCCTCTCCCAATTTGCTTGTTTTTGACTGCCATAATGGGCATTAGTAGTGAACAAGTGGCTTTGAAATATTAATGTCTTCTGGTTTCTGCATGTTTTCTTCTGCCCCCTTAATTGATATTTCAGTGTGCCACTGTAATTTCAGATTGAAGGAATAATGTTGGCTTTACTGCTTCTTCAAATCTTTAAAGCCTATGTCACACTGCACCAACGGATGCAAAGAGGATGTAAAATGGAGAGAAACACTTGCAATCCATTGGTTAACACGATTCATCCGTTCTGTACTCATTCCGTCTGTTTTTCTTCCTCTCTATCTGTCCAGCATCCGCCTATTGATATTTCATCCACTCAAAAAGTTTTGAGCGGAAAATGTATCCAACGCGTCCATTCTGCATCCGCAACGCACATGGGGAACATCCCTTCTACATCCGTGATCATCCGTTATGCGTCCGCTATATCCACTAGGCATCCACTGCTCATCCGCGCAACTCAAATCCGCTCCAGCGGAAAGCGGACACAGGGAGGAAGCGCAGCGTTAGTAGCACAGACGGAGAAAGGATGAAAGCGGATGCAGCTCGCATACAAAGCATTTAAAAAGGAAAAAACGTTCGCAG
>BHFT01008726.1:0-15655 GCA_004320025.1 Laticauda laticaudata
AAATTTTTGCCACTTTTTGGAGCGGATGACAATGGATGGAGCCACCCCCGAAATTTTGCTCATCCTCTGTGTTCTTTATGCATACATTTTGCGTCCGTCGGCCAGTGGGACCGGGCCTTTAGCACAGGATCTTCCTTTCCTAAAAGGGTACCCAAACAAAGCAGAAACCGAATCAAGTCTCATCAGACAGAGGGGATAAAGTGGCGCCTTAAAAGATGTACAAGACAGACAAAATTGGGTGGGCTTAACAGGAAGCCTGAGAAGAGTCAAAGAGTCTTCTGCAAAGATAAAAGACCCAGAGATTTTCTCTATCATACAAAACTCAGGACCAATAAAGGAGAATATTTGCAGCTCGGGATTAACATGTGGGGTCCTTGGGGCTCTCTGAGCTGGGTGGTTTTCTTGCAGGCATTTCATGACCCAACTAGGTAATACCATCAGTGCTAGAAGGGAAGGGGATTTGCAGGGAGAGGGAGGAGGAGGAGGAGGAGGAGGAGGAAGGAAGGAAGGAAGGAAGGAAGGAGGAGGACAACTGTGAGGTCCTTGGTGCTTTCTGAGCTTGGTAGTTTTCTTGCAGACGTTTCATGATCCAACTAGTTAACATCATCAGTGCTGGAAGGAAGTGGATTTGTAGGGGATGAGGAAAAGGAGGAGGAAAAAGAGGAAAGGGATGAGGGGAAATTCCATTCCTTCCTAGTTAAAAGGCTGCTTCAAACTAATTGTCTCTGATAAGAATGAGCCTTGCCAAGATGGTGCAAGGCTGCCAAGAACAATAGATAAGGTTACTAAGAAATATTTCAAATACAAAGAATCTCCAAACACCAACCAAGATACTCCAAACGTCCACAGGCTTGAGTGCAAAAAGTTCTTTGCTTCCTGCAAAGAACTTCAGTTTCTCAGCTGGCTTTTACCTCTTAAGGGAAGGGCCATCACCTTGCAGCCTTACTCCCGAGTCTCCCATGCTGCTGCAGCTGCTCTTTCCTTTTTCCTTTTTTCCTCTTTCCTCCTCGGGAGCCTCTTCACCACTGCTGCTAGCCTCCACAATCTCCAAAGACAGCATTCCACTCCCTGATGGTCCAAGCCCCATCCCTGTGTCACATGGATCAGACACATCTGAGTCCTCGCTCTCCGAGACCTCAGTTGTCCACACACCTGCTGCTGGCGAAACACAACAAAAACATTGAAGATCTTCCCCTCTGCAGGAAACCTGCTTCATTCGAAATTTAAGAAGCTCTTGGTGTTGGGATGGAAGAAAACATAAGATCAAAGGGCTTTTGTCTGCTGTCATCTCACAGAAGTGCAACTTTTAATTTTTGCATCAGAAGTTTGCATGGAGCCTGGAGGAACTGTGTTTGCCAAGTCTGAGTAAATCCCAAGCCTTTTTCTAGAAAAAGAATTCCTTCAAATGGTTCTAATTGTTCCGAACATGCATTCATTTCTCATTAACTCTTCCTTTTGATGACTGACCGCCCCAGGCAAAGCAAAACTTTTTAAAAAATGACTTTGTAAAAATGGATCGGGGCATTCATTCTCTTCCTCTTTGCTAATTTCTACAGTGAGTCACCAGGTAAGATTAACAGATTAATAGAGTTGGAAGGGACCTTGTAGGTCATCTAGTCCAACCCCCTGCCCAAGCAGGAGACCCTACCTAATTTCTGACAGTGGGCAGTCCAGTCTCTCCTTGGAAGCCTCCAGTGATGAAGCTACCCACAACTTCTGAAGGCAACTTCTGTTCCATTGGTTGATTGTTCTCACTGTCACAAAGTTTCTCCTTATTTCAGCTTGAATCTCTCCTTGTTCAGTTTCCATCCATGTTTCTTTGTCTGGCCTTCAGGTGCCTTGGAAAATAGCTTGACCCCCTCCTCTTCTCTGTGGCAGCCCCTCAAATATTGGAAGACTGCTATCCTGTGTCCCCCGGTCCTTCTCTTCAATAAACTAGCTATTCTTAGTTCTTGCAACCATTCCTTGTATGTTTTAGCCTCCAGCCCCCTCATCATCCTGGTTGCTCTTCTCTGCACTTTTTCTAGAATCTCAACATCTTTTATATAGTGTGGTGACCAAAACTGGGTGCAGTACTCTAGGAGTGGTCTTACTAAGGCTTTATAGAGTGGTTTTAATAGCTCCCTTGGTCTTGATTGTATCCCTCTGTTAATGCAACTTAGGATTGTGTTGGCTTTTTTGGCTACTGCTTCACACTGCTGGCTCCTATTTAGCTGGTTGTCCCAGTGCTTAATTTTATGCTTATTTCTGCTTTGTTTTTCTTCCATAAACATTTCCATCAATCAAATCTGTGATAATTGGATTTGAAAGGGGGGAGGAGGAATCGCCATTTGCCAGATCTGATCCAATCAGTGGTGGGGTTCAAAAAATTTTACTACTGGTTTTGTGGGTGTTGCTTGGTGGGCGTGGCAGGGGAAGGATATACTGCAAAATCCCCATTCCCTCCCCAATAACCTGCTTTCCAGCTCCCTTTTCCTGTGCGGAGCAGCCAAAGAAGACCCAGCCAATCAGCTGGGACTCAATGGGAGGCAGAGAAGAGATGGGGTTGGTAGGGCCAGTCAGAGGCGGTTATCTGCCGGTTCTCCAAACTACTCAACATTTCTGCTACCAGTTCTCGAGAACTGTTCAGAACCGGATGAATCCCGCCTCTGCTCCAACTTAAAAATACCATGATGTGTTTACGAGCTTTCCCACCCAGCTATTCTAAATCCTTCTGCAGCAAGATTTCAAGTCAAGCTGTAAGAAGGCAAGTCCCCCTTAGGGCTTTCCTCTGGCATAGCTACAAGGTATAAGATAATTACTATAGCCATTTACTCCTTGGCCAGGGCACAAATTCAGGCAGGCTGTGTGAACCCGTCTCTGCAGCAAACTATGAGTTGACATTGGGCTACCTCATCCTCTAAGCCCCGAAGATATATAAAAACAGATATTGGAGAACTAATTCCAAAGCAGCGACGAAAGCTGGCGTAAAGAGAACTTGCTTGCCAGTCAGTAAGGGTTGATGGGAGGACTTATTTAAAAGCAATTTGGCATACTTTTGATCATGTGTTTGCCACTCAAGGGAACTCACCAGCTGAGCCTTTTACATTTGCAATTCAGCGGGAACTCCTACATTAGGCTACTCACTCTTGCAAACAGGAGAGAAAACAAAATCCCACAAAGTTTCCCAATCACTCTCTGAGTCACTTTTGGGATGCAAAAAAAAAATAAAATCATAATTCTGCAGGAAAGTCTGAAATGCAATGCGAGGATTGTAGAATGAAGGGGTGAAGGCATGTTGAACTCGATTTCATTGAGGGCCACATCAGGATTGTGTTTGACCATGGGGAAGGGCATGGCCAGCTCGACACTTGTTGAGGCTCCACTTTTTGGTGGCGATGGCCTCCTGCAGCCCTCTGCAAGCAAAAACGGAGCTCGGGTAGGCCGCGCGCTGGCAGAGGACTGCAGGAGGCCATCGCAGCTAAAAACAGAGCCTGGTGTTCTGACCCAAACCTGGTTCCAAGAAAGCAAACACAAAACAAAGGCAGAAGTATAATCTGTTATGTTTCAGCTAAGAATTATGTTTCTTCATAGATAAAAGGCTGCTTCCAACTAATTAGCTCTGACAAGAAAGAGCCTTGCCAAGTTTTTTCAAGTCTGACACAAAAAACAACAGATAAGAAATAGTTTATAAGAGTCTTCAAATACCAACTGTAATGTCCATGAGGCTGAGTTCAAAACTTCTTTGCCTTCTGCAAAGTGCATTCATTCACAGCTGCTTTTATCTTCTTGAAGGAGAGACCATTACCTTGCAGCCTTCCTCCTGAGTCGCGCATGCTGCTACAGCAATCCTGCACGCATGCGCACTTGGCACGAGCTCCTCGGGAATCTCATCGCTGCTGCCAGCCCCCACAATCTCTGAAGGCAGCAGTCCACTCCTTAATGGTCCTGGCCCCTCATCTGAGTCCTCACTCTCCTCAGCCATCCACACCTGCTCCTGGCTAACTCCAANTGGCCCCCCCCCCCCCCGCAATCTCCATTAGCACTGGTAGAGGTTCCTTTGCTGGTCCTTTGAAAACTAAAGTATATCTTTCTTTCTTTTTTAAACAAACTTATCAACTGTGAGAAATTACTTTGGGTGAAAAATGAAATAAAGTCCTTTGAAGAGCCTTACAACAGAGGTGGTATATTCAGTCAGTTCTGACCAGTTCTGGAGATCCAGTCGTGGAAATTTTGAGTAGTTCGGAGAACCGGTCAATCCCACCTCTGACCAGAGATTTTACAGTATCTTTCCCCTGCCATGCCCACAGAACCAGTGGAAAAAAGAAGTAAATTCTTTTAAAGAATTTTAAATCTTTCTTTTAAAGATTCGTCCAAGGTCCCAAATGTGCTTTTTTCAAGAGGCAACTGGGCTTTCTTTGAAGGGGTTTCACTTCTCATCCAAGAAACTTCTTCCATTCTGACTGGATGCTGGGGAATGGAAGGATTTATATTCCTTGCAGACAGCTGGTCATTTGCATCCTTTTAGAGAGCCGTTGAGGCCACTGGGAGGTTTGCCTGTGTCCTCAGAATCACCTCAATGGGTCCAATGGGTGTGGAGCCTTCTTACAGTCCTTTCAGCAATTCCAAGAAGGCTCCATATGCATTTGCACCACTCAAGTGACCCCGAGACAAGCTGCCAAGTGGCCTCAATGACTTGCAAAGAATGCAAATGACCAGCTGTCTCCAAGGAGAATAAATCCTTCCCTTCCCCACCATCTCGTCAGAGCAAAGCAGTCAAATCAAAATCAGTCAAAACAGTAACTTCTTTTTGAAAAAGACAATTTTGGATTATTATTTTTAAAAAAAATTGGTTTAAACCCAGATGGCAAAGGATGAATATAAATCTGAAATCATGACTGATTTATAACTAAACAAATTAGCAAAGGATTCTAGGAAAATTCTGAGCCATTAATTTGGTGAATGAGGGGAAATGATGAGGATGGAAAGAAATGGAAGTGCTTTTCAGAAAGAGAATGAACAAAAAACTCTGAGAAGACAGATAAAGTCCCAATAAAAATGAAGAATAGATATAAGAGGGAAAAAAAGGGATGGGAAGGCACAGAGTGAAAACGATTATGCTAAAGTGCCAAGGAAGCATGCAGAGTGACTACATTTTCATTGTCAAAAACATAATGCATAAAGCAGACAACTGATTTATGAAATTGTGTGTTTCTATGTCTATAGGCACGCACACACTCCGCACAGATAGGTAACTACACCTTTTTTTCTCAAGAGGGGCAATTCCCGCTAGCTATCCATCTCATCTCCACGACTAAGTGAACAACCAGGATTTTTTATTTAAATATTATTTTTAATAGATTATGTGGAATACACTGACTTGCAGACAGCAGAAAACTTTCTCAGGATAAAATACTTCTTGGGATCATTTTTCAAAAATAGAGAATTCAGGTGGATCTGGCCAAATTTGGTGTGTGTGTGTGTGTGTGTGTGACTCCTTTGAATGTGTAAATTTAAAATAATAATAAAAGACGCAGAAATTTTGAAGCTGTATTTCATTGCTCTGCACGAAGGGATTGTAGACCTGCCTTCAAACAACAGTAGCTTCTTTAAAAAAGCAGAAATGTCCATGAAAAGTTGGTTTAGCATTTTCGGCCGATATTGTTGGGTTTTTTTAGCGAGGGGTATAGTGGCCTAGAGGTGGAACTCTCACCTCACAATCAGGAGGCTATGAGTTTGATCCTAGGTAGAGGCAGATATTTCTCACTCTGGGCACAATGAGAGTATATCTGCTGAACAAAACTCTGCATTGGCAACAGGAAAGGCATCCGGCCAGTAAACATTCTGCTAGCTCCATTCAGTTACCCAGACTCCACCCCACAAGGAATTATAGCTCACCTTTTTGGGCTCCCATGCCGATAATTGCATTCATGCTTGCCTGCTTGTGCTTGCATGCCATCACCCAAAAGGCAACATGTGCAGGTGGGCCCCATGCCTCCTATGCATGCGTGCGCTACCCTCCCACGTGCACCGCGTGCTTCTGTACATGCGCAAGTATATTCTGCGCAGCCCCGCACCCCCGCACACGCACACCAGTTACCCGACAATCAACTGTCAGGCAGGTGGCACACGCCCCTGTGCTGTAGACCTTTTCTAGGTAAGTGCTTACATGCCAACAGATTGTGGGAATGCTGCAACAGTCATAAGTGTGAAAAATGGTCATAAGTCACTTTTTTCAGTGCCATTGTAACTTTGAATGTCCATTCCACACAAGCAAAGTACCATCAAAGGAGGGGAAAAAAACTCCAGAGACATCCCTGAGACAGGAAGTCTAGTCCTGCCAAGAATGTAAAAAGGGTTAATGGAGAGGCAGTTTCTGTAAGCAACACCAGAATGTTTCCTTCCTGCCTTCCTTACAGGATTAGGCCACTAATTTCTTCAAACAACTGGTTCTCCGAACTGCTTAGAATGTTCACAACTGGTTCTAGCGAATAGGTGCAAACCTGTAGAATCCCACCCCTGGTTTGTGGGTGTGGGTGGGTGTGATGCTTTCCCACCCACCACATGTGGGACCCTAGTTCCTAACAGACCACGGACCTGGTACTTAGGTTGGCCTAAAGTTTTAAGCTTCATGAATCATTTTCAAGGTGGACAGGACTATGTATCTCTTACAGGTTTGCATTTTTGGACGATGCTAATTGCCATCTTCTTCCAGATGATTGCACTTCCACACGCGAAGAGACAAATAACTCCTGCGTTTGCAAAAGTGGGATTATTTGCACAAAGCAATAGGGGCTTCATCTAAACCATTTGCCTGCTAAAATATATAGAATACTATAGAGCACAAAAGGCATCAATTAATTTCCCCCCTCTAAAATATGCAAATTGCTATACTTCAATTAGTAAAACCTGCATCCTTTGAGAATACTGTAAATCAGGGAATTTGGGAACCATTAAGAGTAATCAGTGAAGGAAAAGCTTGTGCTTTTTCTTTCCCGCATTCTATTTTTATACATACAAAATGAAATAATTATAGCCACCTCTTTTTATGCCTCTGAAAAAATATTAGAATCTGAAGATCCTTACAGTCATAAATTTAATCCACAGTACATTTGCCAACTACATTAATTATATTGTGGGGGGGGGNGTACATTTGCCAACTACATTAATTATATTGTGGGGGGGGGGCGAAATCTATTATCTTTCAATATAAGTAAGTTGAAACTAATTTGGACATGTAAATTAGAAATATTACTTTCAATAATTTGACTGTGTGGCAGCAATTGTTTAGATTAATTGCGGGGATGGTTAATTTGGAAATGCAATCAGTGTTTCCTGTAGAGGTACAAATTCAAGTACATTTGGCTACTTTGTCAACGCACAAATATTCTTGAATATAATGTAGAAAGGATCCTTCTTTTTCAACAGACCTCACAAAAAGGTGCTGAATTTCTTTCTTGGGAAAAGCTTATACCCTTGAAAGAACTTTAAAATAGCAAATTTATATTTTAGCTGATCAAGACATGACCTGCCACACAGATATCTGCAAAGGAATAGCTTTGTTTGATTTTAACGAAGCACACCTACATCCAGTGTATTCTACACCTGGAATACTGCATTCAGGTTTGGTCACCACATGATGAAAAGATCTTGAGACTCTGAAAACAGAGGAGAGGAGAGGAGAGGAAAGAAGGAAGGAAGGAAGGAAGGAAGGAAGGAAGGAAGGAAGGAAGGAAGGAAGGAAGGAAGAAGAAAGGAATTAAGAAAGAAAAAAGAAGAAAGGAAAAAAGGAAGAAGAAAGGAAGGAAGGAAAGAAGGAAGAAAGGAAGAAAGGAAGAAAGGAAGAAGAAAGAGAAAGAAAGGAAGGAAGGAGAAAGGAAGACGAAAGAAGAGGAAAAGGAAGGAAGAAGGAATTTAGAAAGAAAAAAGGGAAGGAAGGCAGAAGGAAGGAAGGAAAAAGAAGGAAGGAAGAACAAAGGAAGAGAAAGAAGGAAGGGAGGGAGGGAGGGAGGAAGAAGGAAGAAGGAAGGAAGAAGGAAGGAAGGAAGAAGAAAGGAAGAGACAGAAGGAAGAAGGTAAAAGGAAAGAGAAAGAAGGAAGGAAGGAAGGAAGAAAGGAAGAAAGAAAGAAAGAAAGAAAGAAAGAAAGAAAGAAAGAAAGAAAGAAAGAAAGAAAGAAAGAAAGAAAGAAAGAAAGAAAGAAAGAAAGAAAAGGGAAGGGGAAGAGTTGCTTAGACGCAATTCAATACTCATTTACCCAAATCCCACCGCACAACATTTTGTGCAGGTTGCACAGAGCAAGTTGAAGCATCTAACTAACTTCTTGGGATCAGAGCAATGCTCTTCGTAGGTGTCTAATGAACCATTGGTGAGCATCGTTGACCGTTCTGTGACTGTGTGTGTCTGTGTGTCTGTGTGTGTGTCTCCTTGGACAGCTTTATTTCACCAAATGAGATCGCTGATAAACATGCAAATCGGAATTTCAACAGCAATTTGCAAACGACAAAATCCCACTCTTATTACTTATGCAAACCATCCTGGTGCCGTCACGCTTTCCTTCCTCGCCTGATCCTTTTATCCATGGTGATTTTTTGCCTTTTACTTCTCCCTGCTGTCATCTGCATTTTCCTGGGTACCTTTCCTAACATTCCCCTCTGCGACTTTTTACCCATTAAGGCAACAGGCAGCTTTGACAAGAAGCATGCTGGACCCTCTACTCCTACTCCACCCCCCCCCAAAAAAAACCCAAACATATGTAACTCGAGAGGAACTAGTTCAGCTTTAATTCGTGCAACATAATTAACGGAAAAGATGAAAGATGTTATCGAGCTTTAACATCACCCTCGGGAGGGCTGTTCTTTCTGTGATAAAAGCAGAAGACCAAAATTTCCCTGGATTTCCAAAATATTTTGAAAAAGCCTTCTGCATTTAGCTCACGGACGACAGTTTGTAGTGTCAATGTAGTATTTATTCCAACCACCCTGCCCCATTCTTTTGGCCAGCTGGTCACTGGAAGATAAGGGCAGCTTCCTGCCTTAGATTCAAATCCACTTAGTTCCCCATTGTAACAGCCAGAATCACCAACCAGAAACCAAGAGGACAATACCTCCACATCCAAACAGTCGTCTTCCCGAAAAACTGGAATTAGCCAAGGTCTACTCACTCTACTATTGGAGATAATTACACTGCCATTATGCCTGCTAATTCTTGGCATTTACAATTTTGGGGGGGAGGGAAAAAATGATTTACACACCATGTATATCTTCAGATACATTTAGCCGTCCTTCCTCCTTCCCACTGGGTTTTGCTCTAGGGTAAAAAAAATGTGGTCATTTTTTTCTTACAGTGAAATTTCTACATTCCCTGGATTACATCAATTAATATTTGTCCCTTTTAAGGGGAAATGGACCACTGTGCACCATATTGTAACGAAAGCCCATGTCCCACTGCATCAACGGATACAAAGAGGATGTACAACGGACAAAAAAGCTTGCCATCCGTTGGAAAACGCGATGCATCCGTTGTGTACTCATTGCATATGTGTTTCATATGCTCTATCCATCGAGCATCCTTCCATGAGAATGTCATCTCTGCAAGAAGTTTTGAGCGCACAAAACTTTTGAGCAGAATGAACTTTCCGCCGCGTACGATGTATATCTCGCCATATCGGCAAACAAAACGTTCGATGTCCGTATCATCCGTGCAAACGTCCGCTGTAATTCTCTTGGCATCCTCTGGAACATCCCTCGTACAACCACATCCGCTGCACTTGAAAACGGAAAGAGGAAGGAAACGAAAGTACACGGAAACGTCACCGCGTTAGTAGCACGGAATGAGAAAGGATGTAAGTGGATGCATACTCATATATAAAAGCATTAAAATGACAAAACGTTTAGATTGGGATGTATCTTGTGATATTTAGGATGTCTGCAGTACATCTAGAGTATGTGGAAGGACACGAAGCAGAAAACCAATTATTTCTATAAAAAAGAAGGAGGAGAGAAACTAGTCTGGATCTCAGTATAGTCCCAGCAGCTGGTGTACAGAGCCTCTTCACCTTGGTTTCTTGCTCTACCACACATCATCCAATCTGTTCTCCACCATGGATCGTTACATTAGTCTTTATGTGTAGCGCAAATCATTCAACACCAGAAAATAACCAAGCCCCTGTCAGACTGTTCACCTTTTCTACACAAGGAAGAGAGAAGAGCATGTCAAGAGCGTTGTGGGTCTGACGGAGAACGGGAGTAACGAATGGAGTGTTGGACATGTTGCAAAGCTCGGTGTGGAGCTGAGGAATGAAACATACTCATTTGCATTCGCAGTCTCGTTCATGAGAGATGCCTCCGCCATGTTTATGACGAAATTGTAGAGATCTGAGACCCAGGTGAACAAGCCAAGCACACTTCCTCCAAACCTGGTACCCTGGACTTGAAGGTGCACTGACTCTGCGTCTGGCCTTGACCAAATACAGAAACATGCAGTATGCATGGAGGGTTGCACACCAACAGCATCAGCAAGTGGTCAGAGAATGGGTGAAAGGCCATCATTGAGAATAAGCGTGAGGAGCTCCTCAGGTGCCCCACCACTGAACCAGGCTGGAGAAACTTGGCAGAAGGAGGGTATCAGAGGTGGTGAACTTTTCCCCGACACTCATTGGAGCCATAGAGTGGGAAGCAACATGGGCCTGCAAAGCTCGCAGCCAAACTCGGTCCTCTTATTACACCTACAAGGCTTCTTCCAGTTCATCCTTTGCCATGGTGATGCTGACGACACAAGTTCATGTATATACCAGATGTGTCAGTGCAACGGGTTCAGCTTCAGATAGCCAGTAATACAACGCCGAGTGACCTCAAGGATGGGGCTGGAACACAAACTAATCACGGGTTTTCCAGATCCAGAACCCCTACCAATGAACCAAGATGTGCCCTACTTTCCATCGTGGGCGGATGACGCCTCTCTCCCTCAACGACCTACCTCATGAGCGCCTAACAGTTCAATGAGTACCTCACCCGTGAAGAGAGGATCTTTCAACTACAGCTGTCCAGGCAAGACGGGTGGTGAGACGCCCTTGCATCCTGAGACAACCAAGTTCCAGTACTTCTCACCCCCATGCACGCATCAACCCAGAGACCGTGAGGAAGATCGTGGAGTTGCTGCTCTGCACATCTCATGCGATAACCTGCTACCCATGTGGCAGAACAGACTTGTGGACTGTCCAACAAGGAAGGGGCATGGAGCCTGTTGAATGGAGCAAGGACAACCTGATAGACACGTGGATGTGCAAGGCCCCAAACAGAGCCTTCCACGTGAAAGCGGGAAGAAAGCAGCGCAACCTCCTGAACACTGGTGCAACTCCCCAGCTGGCAGCAGTGGAGTGGGCAAGAAGGATATTAGAAGGTTAAATGGATGCTTCCTTGACGCCTGTCTCATCACTGATGAGATTGTGCCATTATGTGAGTGTCCTACAATGAATAGGCATTAATAAAGAGCTTTGTTTATTTTGAAATGTGGTGATCAGTTAATGAATAAATTGTTATTTGATAAAACGGCCATGTGTGTGGCAGCTGGGGATGGGACCATACAGTCCCACTATCCTTGCATGGAGGTTTATCTATCCACAGTTATCCTATACCTATCCTACAACTATCACTTCACCTTTCCTCAACTTCTATCTACCATCCCACAACTATCCGTTACCATCCCACAAGCCATGCAAAGGCTTACCATTTTTTCAAGATTTTTCATCAACACTTTATTAAGTAAAAAAATGAACCCAGTGTGTGAAGCAAAGATAACCTTTAATTAATAACTGTACTTAAAGTAAAACTGTATGACTTAATTAAAAATAAGCAAAAAGAACCAAGTAAAGTGTCCTTAAGCAAAGATAAAGTGAAAAGTAACAACTCAGTCTCTGCACTATTCTCAGTCACTCGAGGCATGGTCCATGTCTCAGCTGTTAAAGCGGGCAGGGAAACTGTGTTAGGTGGCTGTGGCTGGACGTGCTGGTCCTGAGGCGCCATTGGGTGCTTGCCCAAGAGTTACAACAGGATGTGGTTCAGGAAGCTCTCGAAGAGCTGTCTCAGTTCCCGTGAGTTGAGAGCCTTCATCAAGACTGGGATGTCAGACAAAGACTGATGACAGATTGTCCATTGACACGCTTGGCGTGTGGGGGAGGAAGGAGGAGTGTAGGGGGGCTGTCTGGTTTGCAGCTGGTGTTGAGGTGAGGCATCTGTGGTGTGCCGATAACCCTGGGCTTGACTGGAAGGTTGCCTCTTGATGTGGGAAGTCCTGGTACTCATTAGCTAGTAGGTGAGGCGCTTGAAAGCCGTGGAAAGGCGGTGACATCACCTGGGGTGGAGGAGCAGACCTGCACTGGGTAGAGCAGGTTCAGCTGGCCTTGAGGTTGTGCAGCAAGTGCTGTTATCTTCTCCATCAGTTCCTGGTCCTGGCTCGGCAGCCAATGAGGGTCTGGCTCAATGTAGGTGATGAGGGCTATGCAGTTAGAGGGTGGTTATGTCCACTGTGGATCAGCTGAGAGAGAAAGATTCTGTGCTGTCTTGATTGTGTCCCTGATCTCCAACAGGACAGTGTGGCTGCTGCCTTCATCTACCTCTATTCGCTGCATCCTGTGGGAGCGGGGGTGGGCGTGTGGGGTGGATTGGTCTCTGGTGGCTGCTTGCTCTTCTCCATTTGTGACAGGGGATCCTCACGTCCTCCCGGCATGGGGAGTGCAGCTGGTCAGGGGGTCTCGTGCTGTGGGGCCCTTCTGAGACACCTGCCTGGACAGTGAAGCTGTCGTCCTGGCTGGAAGAGGACGGCTGTCTGTGGGCTGTCTGAGGGAGCGGTTGTCAGAGGGGCTTGGCTCCTTGTGGCGGATCTCACCCTCCAGGGAAACTGCACTTGGCCATACATAACATCTCCGCGGTTAGTGAGCTTGACTAGTGGATGCCCAGATGTTTCAGGTTAGCTTGCCATACCAGGCTCGATGCATGATGCTCCACTCATCCACAGGAGTACTTCTGCAGCAGTACTCAGGCTCTCTCGCCTTGTATCTCCAAGGCTGGCCTGCTTTCTTGTGTCCCCGATGACGGTCTGTGGCCCTTTCTCCCTGAGGTACTCATTCTCCCTCAGCATATCCAGCACCTCCTCCATGCTCCTCGGAACAGGGTTACTGTTTCCTCTCTCCCTTCTCCTTGTCCCTTCTCCTTCCCCCTTGGCAGGGGCGTCAGAAGCAGCCTTCAGGGCTTGAGCAGTAGGGCTTGAGGGCCTGCGGGCTGGGTCCCCCCACAGCAGCGCAGGCAAGCAGCAGCCACGCGCCAGCACACACCGAAACAGCAGCAGCAGCAGCAGGAGAAACACAGCAACAAAAAAAACCAAATTTCTGGGCTCAGCACCAGCAGCATCAGCAGGAGAAGCAACCAGCAGCACAACACCAACAGCACCACAGCACCACCAGCAGCACACACAAGCAGCAGGCAGCAGCAGCACCAGCCAGCTTCAAGAGTCGTGGTGGTTTCTGATGCGTCTCTTGCAGGGACTGACAGTGTAGGCACAGGCTTCTCTTCTTCCCGTGACTGATTGTTTTTATCAAAGATGGTCTGTGGGCAGCACGTCTTTCCTCTGAATGCTGAACTGCTTGCAAGCTGCATCCTTTTATATCTGTGCGACTGAACGCAAATTCAATACTCCCGCCTCATGCGCAGGGAACTTTGCATCCGCTATGCATTCGCGTATGCATCTGTCTATGCATGCGCTATTGCCTCCGCTTCTGCTTCCAACTAGGCTCCGCCCTGATGCACCGCGTCACCGCTATGCGCATCCGCTATGCATCCGCTCCTTCCGCTATGCGTCCACTTTGCAATTCTCTCCCGGAAGCCCTTCGGATGTGTCATCCACTTCCATCCGCTGTCATCCGCAAGGCTTCCTACGAACATCCCTTTAACATCCCCGCTACGTACTACCCCCATCCGTTCCTTTCCGTTCTTTTCCGTTCTGTTTATGCAAATTTGGGGCACTTTTGGGAGCGAATAACAACGGGTGGAGCCACCCCCGAAATTTTGCTTGTCCGCTGTGTCCTTTTTGCATACATTTTGCATCTGTCGGCCAGTGGGACCTAGCCTTAAAGCTCGATAAGGCTTTCAGTTATAGATAGATAGATGATAGATAGATAGATGATAGATAGATAGATATAAAAGATATAGATAGATAGATAGATAGATAGATAGATAGATAGATAGATTGATTGATTGATAGAAGAGATATAGATAGATACAGATATAGAAAGATATATACAGATATATAGAGAGATAGAGAGAGATAGAAAGAGATATAGAGATATATCTTAATAATGAAGTCAATAAAAGAACTCCTATTGTCAACTAATCTTAAATAATTTAGTCAGAAAAAAAGAAAGACAAGAGATCAAGTTATTTTCCAAAGCACTAGAAGTCAAGACAAGAAAGAACAGATGGAAACTCATGAAGGAGAGAAGCAATCTAGAATTAAGGAGAAACTTCCCAATAGTGAGGACAATAAACAGTGGAACCAGAGGTGGTATTCAGCAGGTTCTGACCAGTTCTGGACAACCGGTAGCAACAATTTTGAGTAGTTCAGAGAACCGGCAAATACCACATCTGACTGGCCCCGCCAACTGCATATCTTCTCAGCCTCCTGAGTCCCAGCTAATTGACAGTGTCTTCTTTGGTTGCCCTGCACAGGAGAACAGAGCTGGAAAGCAGGTTAGTGGGGTGGGGAAGGAATGGGGATTTTGCAGTAACCTTCCCTTGCTACACCCACCAAGCCACGCCGACAGAACCGGTAGAAAAATTTTTGAATCCCACTACTGGGATTCAACTGCCTTCAAAAGTTATAGGTGCTTCATTACTAGAGGCTTTTAAGAAGAAACTGGACAGCCAGTTGTGTGAAATCATATTGGGTCTCCTGCTTGAGCAGGGGCTTGGATTAGAAGATCTCCAAGATCCCTTCCATCTCTATTCTGATTGATTGATTGATTACCTATCTCTAATTTATTAATTTATAATTAATAACAGTAGCCTATCTGTCATAGGACTTCATTTGCTTCTGTCTTATCTGCTCTTTTACGCATCGCCATTTATAAGCACCTTTTCCTTTCTATTAATATTGTACCAAAGTATTTGGTAAGTGAACTAGTCAAAAGTTCTTTGAAATCCCAACTAGAATTTTGAACTTGTTGGATTCAACTAGATCCTCCTTTTTCATACTCTTGATTAAATCAAAATTAAAAGAAATATAATAAGCGACACTTGCAGATTTCAACTCAAGAATAATTAACCACCCACCCTCATACATTCATCCCTTTTCCACACTTAATAGCTGTTCCGTCCGGAAAGAAGCACAGGAGACCGGGTTCCAAACAACAACTCTTCATTTCAAACCACTAGGTAAAGAAATGGAACATAGCCCAAGCTGCGGCAGCCCTTTATATTGCGGCTAGCCTGCCGGCTTGTGGCCAATGACAGTTATTTAATTCTTCCCGCCGTTTGGCGGCTTCCTGGATTGGTTCCTAGCGAACCAATCCATAAGTGGCCTTTTCGGCCAATCAGAATAGAGTACTTAGAACCTACCAAGTTCCATACAGAACACCCCTCCCCCTTTAGTTCAGTCCAACGTGGGTGACATAGTCGCGCAGGTAG
>BHFT01008728.1:0-13789 GCA_004320025.1 Laticauda laticaudata
CACACACACACACACACACATATACACACACACACACATATATACAATCTGTTTAGTTAAATGACTGTAGGAGAGAGCTAGGTTGAGCCCGAGAGGGAAGGGTCAAGTGTATCATCAGTTTTGAATCCCTTCACGCCCATAAGAGATCTAAGTTCAGAAATCTAAGTTCACCTTGGCTCCGGATTTCCTGTGTTTGACAATGACAATTTCGACCAATCCTAGGTGTCCATGTGGATAAATGCCTTGCATTTCAGTCTGTTTCTTGTAAGAACCTGTATATCTTCCAAGGTTATACCGATTCTCTCCTTAATTCCACCTATCTTCTTTATTCCTGGCAAGCAGACAGAGTCATTTTTTTTATAGGCTAACTTAAATGAAAAACTGCTGGTGACCTTCTGCACCTGTGTATGGTTTGCCAATTATACAGGGGCACATAGGACAGCACTGCAGAGGGTTAATGTCATTGTCCAGAGGATCATGGGTTGCCCTCTCCCCTCTTTGGAAGAGCTTTACAGCTCCCGCTGCCTTAAGAAAGTTCAAAGCATTCTCAAAGATCCATCTCATCCTGGGCANAAGCATTCTCAAAGATCCATCTCATCCTGGGCATCTTTTCTTGAACTATTACCATCTGGCAGATGGTACAGGATAATAAAAACAAGGACCAATAGGCTGAAAAACAGCTTCTATCCCAGGGCAATAACTCTATGGAATTCTACTGTATAGTGCAATATTACTGCAATATCAGGGGTTTTCAGTTCAATGTATAGAACGTGAAGGATGTGTGTTTGTGTTTATTTTCAGTCATGATGTACACTGAAGATGGTATTTAATTTTATTGTATGAGGTGCAATGACAATCAAGTAAAGTAAACTAAACTAAATTAAACTAAAACTAAATCTTTGCTCACTTGAAAGATTTAGAAAAGTGCTACTATTGACATATAATAACTTTTGGTTCACAGAGAGGCTCTAAAACGGAAAGTTTGCATTCAAAGATACTGCATTAAAATCTGAAATAAAAGCTCCCTATGAGTAATTTAGAAATACCAGTCTGTACATATGGCTGATGTAATTGCAGAAGAGAGATTTCTATACTCTAATTTATATTCATAGTCATGTGAACCTTGCTGGATCATGATTCAATTAAAGGAAATATAGAGAGAATATTTTTTCCCCTACTCATGTCTGATATTTTTTGTGGCAAACTCTTAAAGCAAACAATACTTTGATTTTATGATCTTGAGAGATATTTTAAGCGTTGATGAGTTTCTTCTTTTCTTCTGAATAAATTAAGATTTCTTGCTATTTTGACATTCTTTATGTTTCAATCTTGTATTTTCTCCTCCCGTGTTAACTGCCTATTCAAACTGGAGTGCCATCCAAGAATTTCTACATTAGGAAGGTGAAAAAGATGATATACATGGGAATTATAAGTGGATTTTACTATAGTTCTACTTACAATTTTCTGGATCTTCCCTGTGCACTAAATTGTACTTACAAAGAAAATAGAAATTGGCTGTAAGGTTCTGTAGTATCTTGTTATTTGACCTCTCTCTGACTCATATTTTATGTTGAGCTTGTCAAAACTTTAGGTCTTTTAAAATAGAAATCCAGGGCCAAGTTTAAACATGTTGAGTCCCTAAACTGTGAGAAGCCCTAAAGACTCAATTTGGGAAATGTAAAAAAGAACAAGTTTGTGTTAACAAATTTAATTTGAAAATAACACAGGAGCTATGGTGGCACAGTGGTTAGAATGTAGCATTGCAGGCAAACTTTGCCCACAGTCTGGAGTTCAGTCCCAATGGGCTCAAAATTTACTCAGCCTTTCACCCTTCTAAGGTCAGTAAAATGGGGACACAGATTGTTGGGGACAATAGGTTGATATTTATAAACCTCCCAGAGAGGCTGTCACTTGGCACTACTACTTATATCAACACTACTGTCTTCTGGTCCTTGTCTGCTATCTCAATGTCTAGTTGTTTGGCCAGTATTTGACTGTCCATCTTGAAGTCCCACAGGTCTCTCTTAACTCTCTTAACTTCTCTATGACTTTCTGTAGAATCTTCATTTGGACTTGGAAAAATCTACCCCAATCTCTGTACATATATTCTTATACATAATGCCAGGTACTTGGTTGATTTTCTAATATTGAATTGGAATGTATCTTCTTATACTTATAGCCATCATTCTATGTCTTTCTGGACTAGAAAGAACATTTTTGACCATCTATGTATCAACTTTTCAGGTCTTTGAAGAGTGTATCTCAGTATTTCTTCTCAGTAGTCAGCCACTTCTATTTCATCCTCTTTTAATGACCCCATAATCCCTTATAGAGTGGCGTCTGGGCAACTGAATGGAGCTGAGTGTTTACTGGCCAGATGCCCTTCCTGTCACCAATGCAGTTTTTTCAGTAGATATATTCTCAGTGTGTCCAGAGAGAGAAACATCTACCTAGGATTGAACTCACAGTCTCCTGATTGTGAGGGCGAGAGCTCCCACCTCTAGGCCACCAACCACTAGCTACTTCCATTTCTTAGTTTCTGACAATCTTCGTTGCCTTGGCTGAACCTGTTTCCATTTTCTGAAGCCTTCTTAAAGGGGGAGAGCCAGAGCTGGACACAGTATTCAGAGTGAAATTATAGCGTATATCACCTAGGAGAGATGAGGTTCAATAGCATAACATCAATGCTATGCTCACTGCACAGTATGCCAACCCTGGTAATGGCTAACTGTCACTGAACAATTGCAGTCAGATTGCAAGGAGCATTTTCAGCGTAAGTGTATAAATTGCTATTTCGCTTTGGCATAACCATCCAAGGATGGAGGAGCAGTTTCAGTATTGGGAGGGCAGTGTGATCTTTCCATAAGATTTTCCAATTTGATGCAATAATAGGCATACTCTTGTTTTTTAATGGCTTACTTTTTCCCACTCCCCACCTGACATTGTAACGCATCAACTTGATAACAAATCAATAGGTGATCATATTACACACATATCTCTCATTTTCTGTCCATGAGCTGGGCAAAATAGTCTCTGGGTTGCTTTTTTCACTGCTGCTGCACTGTACTTTCCAGACAAAAACAAAACACTTGTAGAAATGACAAGTTACAGATTCATAAAATTGGCTACAGATGGATTGAATTTCAGCTTCAGTCGCAAATAATCTGAAATGTCCAAGGTTGTTTAGAAGTGTAGTTTGAGGACAAGACATTGTTCCAGAAAGTTACCCAGGATGCTTATAACATTCCACTTAAATTGTATGAGTCTAATCAATATGGATCCTAATGGGATTAATTAATTGCAGTAACAACTACTATCAGAGGTGGAGGAGACTCCAGGTCACATGCTCCTTAGATGCTCCTTTTACACAGAGATTAGGAAAAATATATTCTGCCAATGACTGCTAGGTATACTAGCCATTTAGACACTACCTCTCTTCAGTGGCTGCTGAAAGATGAACAGTCCATAACTACAACACAAGTGGCCAGATTCTGAGCAGCAGTAATGGAGATTCATTGCAAACATATGTCTTCTTCACCATAGTTATGTGTGATGACCCAGGGTGTGGCACAAAGGCAACCCAGCCAGATAATAAGTAGAGGTCCCTTTATTAGCTCCAACTTTGCCCCAATGCTCTGGTTACCTTCCGGTCTGGAGAAAAACCCTCCCAGGAACCTGCAACAGCCTTTGGCTGCAGATATTCCAATCTAAAATGGTGTAAACAGAAAACTTTAAGCTATAAATCCAACAACGCAAGGTAAAGTATTAAATCTGGCAGGGCATGATAAGGGGTTCCAGAAGTGACATAACACAGCAGTAAATCAAACCAGTTGGGAGGATGCCAGGAACTAAGATAACAGCAGCCAACATTAGATAATCTCAACATTTGTTCCTGACAAATGCCCCTCCCAATTAGTTCTCTCCCCAGATGTGCCTTGTAAAGGGAATCAGGGCTCTTTCCTCCTTCATAAGCACACAACCGACATTGCTTTCTTGTCCATTCTTCCTTGTGTACCCTCGGATGAGGAGGGAGGACGGAGCCACTCTCCCACTCCCTGATGGCTGTTCATCTTCCTCCTTGGATTCAGACTCCAACAGAGGCATGGCATTATGTTATATTTTTTCTTTATGTACACTGAGAGCATTTGCACCAAGACAAATTCCTTGTGTGTCCAATCACCACTTGGTCAATAAAGAATTCTATTCCTTTTCCTTTTCCTTTTCCTTTTCCTATTCCTATTCCTATTCCTATTCCTATTCCTATTCCTATTCCTATTCCTATTCCTATTCCTACTCTACTCTACTCTACTCTACTCTATATAACAAATGTGGCAAACCCTTTACATTGCTTAGTCTTTTCCCTTTCAACGTTGAACCTACAACAGGACACACAGTTTATGGCTTATGATTTTAGTATAGTTAGACCATGTATAATTGACAGACTGGTTTTATTGTCGATTTCAGTTGTTATTTATTATTTTATACTAGATTTTTAATTGTATATTTACTGAGCATTTTTATTTGTTCTGGTCCAAGACTGTAATAAATTGACTGATTGATTGATTGACTGCTATCATACAATTAGTGACAAACACATAAAGATAAGTCAAGATTCAAGTGGTCAGTTACAAATTTCATTAGGTTTTCAAAACCTTCTTACATGGCTTTTCAATTTCACTATACACAAGTATAGTGACAATAAATGTTTGACCATAGATGTTTGTTTGTTTGATTGATTGATTGTTCAACTTGACAAAAAGTTTCTATTGAAGATGATGATTATAGCTCTTCTTTAAATCCAAAAGCATTAGTCAGTTGAAAGTTGGATCAGTGATGGGATTCAATTTTTTTTTTACTACCGGTTCTATAGGCTTGGCCTGGTGGACATGGTTTGATGGGCATGGCCGGGGAAGGATACTGACTGAAAAATCTCATTCCCTCCCCACCCCACTAAGCTGATTTACAGCTCCATTCTCCTATGCAGGGCAACAAAAGAAGACCCAGCCGAACAGCTGGGACTCAATGGGAGGCAGAAAATAGATGGGGGTGGGGCCAGTCAAAAGTGGTATTTGCTGGTTCTTTGAACTACCCAAAAACTTCCGCTACCAGTTCTCCAAAACTGGTCAGAACCTGTTGAATACCATATCTGAGTTGGATCTTAAAAAAAGCAAGATGGGGAGAAAATTGACTGATTTGAGATATGATGCTGGAGAAGGCTCCTGAGTATTCCTTGGTTAGCAAATGTGATTAACAAGCATGTAACTGGACTGCATAACACCAGACATTTCACTGGAAGGCAAAATCATAAAATTGCTGCTCATGTACCTTGGCCATGTTATGCAGGGTAATTTGTAGGAGAAAGCAATTCTTTTGGGAAGAATTAGAGGTAAAAGGAAACCAGGCTGGCAAAGAACATGGTTCCTGGACACCTTCAACAACTCAAAAAAATAGTGCAAGATCAGAAGTTGTGGATAGACCTGGTCCATAGAATCTTCAAGAGTCAGACACAATTGAATGGACAACATCATAATGATAAGTGCAAAGAAGAGCAACTAAGATGATTAAAGGCTTTGAGACTAAAACAGATGAAGAACAGTTGGAGGATTTGAGTTTGGCTAGTCTAGAGAAAAGATAGACTAGGGGGGACATGATAGCAATCTTCCAATATTTGAGGCTACCACAAAGAAGAGGGGATCAATTTATATTTCAAAGCACTTGAAGGTAATACAAAAAGCAATGAATGGAAACGAATCAAGGAGAGAAACAACCTGGAATTGAGGAGAACCTTCCTAACGGTGAGGACAACTAACCTGTGGAACAGCTTTCCTTCAGACATTGTGCATACTCCATCACTGGAGGTTGTTAAGAAGAGACTGGACAGTCACTGGTCTGAAATGGTATGGGAACTCTAGGTTGAGCAGGAGGCTGGACTAGAAGATCTCTAAAGTCCCTTTCAGCTCTATTCTGATTCTGATAATCATCATCATTAATCAATTAAAAATGATAGCTACAAAGCAACAGATTTAGTGAGATACATTTTATCTAGAAGAAATGAGGACAAGGAGAATTAGAAATTGATAAGGTTACAGATCAGAAACTTGGTCTGTCTTCTTCTGTCTTCTATTTTTTTTTTTTTTAGTTGCAATCACTGGAAAAAGAGATGTGTTTCCTTTTGCAGCTCCTTTTGTGCTAATTCTTGCTCCAGAAAAGCAGTAAGTGGCTGATTTGATTCTCACAAGTTTTGCTTCTTGCTCATCCCATTTCCCAAAATTTACATTCTCCAATGCCATGTAAAAGATCCCACTTGTAATTATTTTTAACCTTTTTCAAAATCTCTGGGTAACATCTATTCATTAATCTTTAACCTGACAAGTCGTCAGAGCTGGTGGAATAACAAAGATTTGCATTAGTGATACAGAAGCAGCCAGAGAATTACAAAAGGCACAATTGGGTTAAAAAAACATGCTTGCCCAAATAGAAAAATAAAAGGCCTAATGGGATATGGCTGCATTACAGTTTACATCAGGTTCCAGAGAGGACAATAAAAGGGAAAATAATTGTGACACAGTTTCAGAAACAAACCTGGATTTGAGTTTTGGAGAGGGGTGGATAGAATAAAGTCAAATTAATTATAGCCCATAATTGCATGGAACTTACGTTAAATGAGAACAGAATTCTAGGCACATCTATGACATGGCTGGTTTTCTGATTAAATGACACCATGATTGAAATATTTTTTTAATCTGCACAATTACTTAATGCTACATTTAATAATCTAAAAGCAAACTGGCAGCTTAATCTTTAGAAGTAAACAAACAAACAAGTCCTAACCCCGTGAGTATGGTGATCATGACCCAAGCTCAAAGCGATGTTGCTAAAATCTCAGTATTACATTAGAATCAATGAAATTGGTCCTGATTAAATTAAGCTTGAAATTTTCAATGGGCAAAGTTGTATCTAAATCCGTTATATCTGAATGTAGTTCAGTTTAGTTTAGCTCTGTTGTTACCTCGGTGATTGGAATGGAGCAATGAATTAATTCCTAGTTAGCAGATAAAAACCCTGGGGCAGAGAGAGAGAAAGAAAGAGAAGACACACACAGAGAGAAGACGGAGAGATGAGGGAGAGAGAGATAGGAGAAAGAGAGATATAAGAGAGCAATAAGGCAGTGAGATAAGACAGATGCATAGAGAGAGATGAGAGAGAGAGAGAGAGAGAGAGAGAGAGGGCAGTGCTTGGGGATTTGGTCCAAAATTGAAAAAGATGTTGCAGTCAAGTTGATTTTAGTTGATTCAGATTTCCTTCCCATTAAGGCAGAATGATCCCACGATCTCAATATAAGACTGATGCATTTTATGTCTAATAAAAATCTCAGTGTTTCTGGGTGGCTGACAATGATCAAATGAATCACGATAAAAATCAATAAAGGCTGAAGAAAAAGGTGGAAAGTGGGGTGAAGCAAAGGATCCATTTCTAACCCTTAGCAAAGACTAGGGTGAAAGATGTTGGAAGAAATGCTAACAGCAAAATGCTAAGGGCAAATAATCGCCTTTGGGCTTGCTTTTAATTTATTGATGTCAAAGTTAATGGCTTAACGGTTTCCATTAAATTGGTTACTCCACAGGTTCATCCTTAGTGAAGCATGCAAACCAGTGTCTGCAATTCCTGCATCAGACGAGGAGATCCTTCTTTAGCACATCTTTATCCTTCTGTCCTGGCCATTTTTTTTTTTTTTACTGAGGCATGATTGAGAGCATTTTAACAAACTGCACTGCTGTTTGGTTTGGTGGCAGCAGCACCTCAGATAGAAAGTCTATACAGAGAGTGGTGGGGACGGTGGAGAAGATTATAGGAAGCTCACTTCCCATTATTCAGGATGCCGCTTATAAGCGCTATGTGCTTAGAACACAAAGCATTGTTAGAGACCCCACGCACCCACTTTATGGACTGTTTCTCTTGTTCCCCTCTGGGAGGAAGTTTTGAAGTATTTATAGCAGGTCTAACCGATTCTGTAACAGCTTTGTTCCCTAGGCCATCTGTCTGGTAAACTCGCAATATTCGTTCATCTCTCCATGTATGTCCGAACTAGATTCTGTTTTTTCTTTCTGGCATATAATATATGTGGGCATGTGGGTATATCCATAATATTTATTTATTTATTTGTTGGTTGGTTGGTTGGTTTTGTCATGTTTCTTTTGCATACATTGGAGGTGGTGACTCTTTGAGAACAGTATGCAATTAAATGTCAGTTTAATGTATGCTGATTAGTGTACATTTAAAGTGACCATAAAGTTATTCTAAGTTTCTAAGTTCTCTGAGGCTTCTCTATTCTTCTCCATTCTCTATTCTAAAAAAGTTGTTTTCTAAACAACTTTTTCAGAAGTGGTTTGCTAGGGCCTTCTACTTAAGGCTGGGAAGGAGTGATGGCCCCAGAATCGCTGAGAACCTAAGGTTTTCAAGTGAAACCTAAGGCAAGACTAGAAGTCAGATTGCCCCACTCCAGTTCAGTAACTGGACCAAATGAGCTGTCTACCACCTCCCACCTAAGTATGGATTGGCCTTCTTGCCCTCAGTATCTTCCCAGTAAGTTTACAGGGTGGTGCGAGGTGTAAGAATCAGAAGGGAACTGCCATGGTCAAACCAGGAATCACATTTGTTGCAGCATTAACTGTAAGAGAAGGACAGGCAAAATCTGGGGTCAGAATCAAGCGAGTAATCAGCCTAGAGTCATTCAATTCCTAGAAATGGTCTAAAGCCAACCTCTTTCTAATTCAATTCACTCTTTTCCAGTGTCAATTTAATGCTGATCGTTAGTTGACTAGACTCCTGTGAATAATAAATCAGTTCAACTGGAACTTAACATGTGATCTTGATTCTTTACTCATGACAAACTCTTAATTAATCCTCACCCTCCTTTTTGCTGGCAGTTATAAGCCATTGCTTTTCTCACGCAATCAAGAACATCATGTGCATTGCCATCATGACCATTCCTAACACCCCTTCCACTCTGTGGGAGAAGAGCAGGCAGAGGCAGAGGTGGAGTTAAGTGAGTCATCACCTTAGAATCATTACATTTCCACAAGTGTTCCAAGTCCAACCCCTCTTGAATTCCATTAACTATTACTTAGTGCCAATTTAGTGCCGATCATTAGTAGATCAGATTCTTGTGTATAGACATGAGCAATAAACTAGCTTCATTGCAAAAGTCTGTAGAGATGTTCAGTCCTCCAGGTCATGGTTGTGCCAAAGGTGTTTTTTTTCAGAAGGCAACTTGACTTGATTGTTTTTTCTTTTGAAGATATTTTGCTTCTCCTCCAAGAAGCTTCTTCAACTCTGACTGGATAGTGCAGAATGGAAGGAATTATATTCCTTGCAGGCAGCTGGTTATTTGCATCCTTTTAGAGGGTTGTTGAAGCACTTGGAGGTTTATCTATGTCCTCAGAGTCACCTGAAGATCTGCAATTTTTTCCTTGGAAATCCATTCCTACTCCCAACCCATTCGAAGGGTGTTCATCCCAAATTGTATAGCTCAAAGTCCATCGAGATTCTCTGTTATCCAGGTGACGGTTGACCGAAAGGTGCTTTTTTCAAGAGGCAACTAGACCGTCTTGTTTTTTTTTCTTTTGAAGATATTTTTCTTCTCATCCAAAAATCTTCTTTGGCCCACTATTCTGTCAGAAATGAAGAAGCTTCTTGGACGAGAAGCAAAATGTCTTCAAAAAAACCCAAACAAACAAGAAAATCCAGTTGCCTCCTGAAAAAAAGCATATTTAGGACTAGCTTAATTGCAGTTTAACATGTGACCTTGATTCTTATTGCCTGTCACTAATGGGTAATTCCATATTTACCTCTGCACCATTTCTAACATTGCCCGGAAAAAGAAACGGGAAAAGAAAAGAAAAACCCAGCATGTTCATGCATGAATGAATTTTGCTATTTGCTATTTGTCTTCTCACAGCAGGTCACTCCTCTGCCTCCTAATCCTTGCTACAGGCAACTTCTACAAATGTTTCCTGACCCCCAGACTGAAAGTGTGGAGAGACAATACATAAATACTTAGAAATAGCAGCAATATTAGTTTTTAGGAGAAGAGGGGGGTATGTTGAGGCAGAGGTGAACTTTGCTTCCTGCTCTGTGGTTTCCATCACAACAAAAAAATCACAGCACCTCCAGTTTAATAGGAAATGAAAAATTACAATACTGAAAGAAGGGAGATTAAGAAGAGGGCATTTTTTAAGACAAGAGAGAAATATTAAATATTCTGACCTAGGCTTCACCAAAACATGAAACAGACTCCTTGTCCTGACAAAACCCCTTTTTATTTGGCCAATGTGAATCCCTCTCATTCACATTCAGCAAAGTCCCGGCAAACAGTCTTTCAAGGGTGAATTTGAACCACAGACCTTATCAGGCTTGGAGAGTTGCCAGGCTAATAGCTTCCAAGCACAACACTGTACAAGAAAATACTTGGCAAGGAGTCTCTGAGAATCACAAACAAATATTCACACTAATTAAACAAACAAACTGTCTCCTGCAAACACCACTCCTCTTTTGCTTCTCTTTATTCCCTCTGCTTTATGGGTCTGCAGGACCATTAGGTGGCCACAAGGTTGTTTGTTGCTACCTCTTTTCTGCCATCTACTGGTTCTTCAGATATGCATACCTCAGATTTGCAGCTATAACCTCTGAAGAAAAGAAAGGAATTTTTTAGATTATACTGACAGGTCCTAACTAGGAATAAAAGAACGAAAATCACCCAAGACAAATAATTATGCTTTGCTACTCATATTGCTACAAGGTCATCCTTTAATAAGGATGTGTTTCACCAAATTTTTTCCTTGCCTTTCTCCAGCTTTAAGGGTTTCTTCTACCACTTTATCACTGGAGATCCCCTATGAATCAAGGAACTCTTGAGGGTCTACAAAAAAGGAGAAGATAACCTGCTTGATGCTAATAATATTTTTGAAAGCCATTTGTCCTTGCCTTCTTCTTTTTGGGTTGAGAGAGAGGGACTGGCCATTGTCACCCCACTGACTCCTTGTCTAAAGCAGGTTTAGAACAACTGCTTCCTTCTTCTTCCTCTTCCTTTTCTTCTTCCCCTTCCCCTTCTTCCTCTTTTTCCTCTTCTTCTCCTGCCATATCCATCATTGAACTTTGGTGATCATGTTGGCTAACCTATTTTTATGAACAGCCACATGAAAAAGGGCTGATGAGTTTGGTCCAGTCCCTTAAATTTTGAAGCCATGATGTTCTTCTTCTTCCTGGGCCTCGTTTGCTTTCCAACTTTCCTTTGTTAATCACTCAAAATTCTTTCCTTTATTTTTAAGAGATTTCCTTCCTTAACCACTCAAAATTCTGGAAGGAAAATAGTCTCAATTTTCCAGGTTGGCCCTCCATCAAATCATAGATAAAATTATAATACTCACTGACCAAACATTCTGTAACAACAGCCATAAACCAGAGCCTCTGAGGTTTTGATAACATGGCATAGGAGAAAGACCCTGATATCTGAAATGTGGAATCAATTTTAGATCCTGAAATCATCTTCTCCACTGGGCAACCCACACCTGGTCCCCTACTATACCCTCTTGTGCCAAGTGCAAGTGGGTTTGTGTCCATAGATTCATGATGTTCAAATCTACCCCTATACATTTGAGCTGAACAGCTCTTCAGATTTAAATACTAAAATATTGTAGAATAGACTAAAAGAGTTGGAAGGGATCTTCAAGATCTCTTAGTCCTGCTTAGGCAGGAAACCCTACACCACTTCAGACAAATGGTTATCCAACATCTTTTTTGAAAACCTCCAGTACTGGAGCATTCACAACAAGTTGTTGCACTGATTAATTGTTCTAATTGTCAGGAAATGTCTCCTTAGTTCTAGGTTGCTTCTCTTCTTGGTTACTTTCCACTCATTGCTTCTTGTCCTGCCTTTAGGTGCTTTGGAGAATAGCTTGACTGTCCCTTCTTTGGGGCAGCCCCTAAAATATTGGAAGACTGCTATCATGTCACCCCGTCCTTCTTTTCATCAAGCAACTGTCCTTTATATATTTCAACCTCCTGCCCCCTAAACCTCTTTGTTGCTCTTCTCTGCATTCTATCTAAAGTCCCAACATCTTTTTACATAATGGTGACCCAAACTGGATGCAGTATCGCAAGTGTGGCCTTACCAAGGTATTATAAAGTGGTATTAACACTTCATGTAATCTTGATTTTATCACTCTGTTTATGCACCTTAGAATTGTGTTGGCTTTTTTGGCAGCTGCTATAAACTGCTGGCTCATATTTAAATGGTTGTCTACTAGGACTCCAAGATCCTTCTCACAGTTACTACTATTGAGCGAGGTACCACATTTAAAGAGCAAAAGCACACTTGGAGATATAGTAGCATCTACCTCCAAATTCTCAGACCAAATGTACCTTCTCGTGGTTGAGATACAGAGGGAAGTAATATTACTGTCATCTTTCATATCTTAAGGAGTTGCCAACAGGAGTTGTGTGCATGAACTTGTGGTCTCCAAAGCACCTTCGCTCTTCCAAATTGATCTGCTACACAACTCTATCAAATACAGCTTCTTTTGTTCCTTGGGCCTCTCACTTTCACTAAAATTCAGAAGAAAATCTATTTCCCCAAGAGATGAGAGGAAGAAGATATTTCCCCAAGAACTCTGTTGTTTTTTTTTAATGTTTCCTTGAACTGGTTGCCTTAGACTCCAGGAAGATCTTCCTCAGAGTCAATGGGTCTGCCATCCCTCTCTTCTACAGACAAAGAAGACACATGTATGGGAAACTTTAAAATATAAGCAAATTAAAAAGACAGTTGAAACACACACAATTAAGTAAATTACCATTGATATCTTCGTTACAAAGTTTTTACAGCAGTTTAATCCTCCAAATACATAAGTAAGCATCTAAAGAACACATATATTTTGGTAAACCCCAGTGGAGGAACTGAGATTATACACACTCCCTCTAATTTAAAGAGGGACTTACACAGTGGGATGTATCGGAAAAAAAATTGGGAGCATTTAAATAAAAAACAATTTGCTCTTCCTGTAATTGTATTCCCCTTGCTATTACTGCTAATTATTGAAGATAGTCAAGCTTGAACTAAATTTTCTTCGAAAATCAATGCAGGCATTTTAGCTTCATCTTTTTGGATGTTCTTCAGGTGTGCAATCCATAACACTTGCATAGCTTTGTGCGTGCCAATCTCAGATAGGATAATGCTGTCGCTCAGCTTCCAAACTAGTTACTAATCAACACACTTCATTTGTATTTTCCACGACTGTTTTGGGAATTGTCCAAACATATTTTCCCAAAAATGGATGGGGGGGGGGTCAGAGAATCTGTACAGGAGCCAATTCGGAGGACTAATGAAACCGATTAAGAATTTTTCAGGACAACAATCTGATATTGTTGAATTGATTCAAATTCATTGATTCAGAAGGCAACAATATTACCTGAAAAGCTGACTTGGTTGAGTTTTCATGAGTGCTCAATTCACACATTCCCTGAGTTGTAGAAGTGACACATTTGGGTCATGATCCTCTGAAGTGGTGGTAGCCTCATGTGTCACGGAAGTTACCTTCTGTGTAACAACCAGGTTGGAATGGCTTATTCATAATTTATTCTCGAGATTAAAAGCATACTGTAGATGAGAGGAAACCTTCTCTATATAAGACCAGAAAATTTCATGTTGTATGGTTATATTAATTTTAATGAACAAACTTCTCTCTTAATAGTCTTCAGACACACAGGACCAGTGGTGGGATTCATTTTTTTTTTT
>BHFT01008729.1:0-33852 GCA_004320025.1 Laticauda laticaudata
CTGCTTCCTCAATCCTTCTGACTCATTTTTTAAACGACACAACGGGGGACTGCCGCACTGGCTTTTAGCATCTTTCTTGCCGGAACACGCTACCCTGTAGCGAGTCTAAAGGACTAGAAAGACCACAATAGAGGCTCTTACACCCAGCCCATACTATAGCCAACTAGCAAGCCGATATCGGAAACATGCTCTTGGAATTCCAACCGCGAATTAGGTTCTTCCCTCCCAGCTCGGCTTCGCATGTGAACCTCACCACATCGCGTTCCTATCCCACGGTCATCCCAGCATGCCCCACAAAGCGCCGCCCATATCGCGACACCATCTTGATGCCCCAGGAAGGCCAATCGCGTACTATCATCAACAGCACCTCGAGAACTCCATGCGTCAGTCAACGGCCAAGTACCTCAGACATGATGTTGTAACGAGACTTTTGACATTGGCCCATCCTGCCAACATACCGCGCGACATTCGGTTTCCCATACGGTACGCTCAATTGAGATGTAGCGCTGCTAACATTTTTTACTACCTACTGATCAGGGAGTTTCGATGTCAGGACTAGTTGCTTTACTATGGTGTTTACCCACGCAGACCACCATGGACAGCGAAAACCGATCCCCTGTAGTTCCACTTCCATTTTCGCAAAAAGGCCCGACCTATATCCTTCAATCATTAACCGCGTTAAACCTTACTGATTAAACTTTTGCTTTCCGCCCTTTCCGTCCTTAGCCGCTACCCCTATCCCATGTACACGTTTAAGATGCTGACCTCAATTCTCTCCTGTTTGATCTATTGCTTGCTTCCAGCCGCGGGCCACCCCTTTACCATTCTCCCTCAGTTCAGCCCTGGAGGCTCGGCTCCCCGTGTGAGCCGCGAATGCCATCTGCACTCTACGTATGGGCTGTAACAGTCATTTTTTGCCTTCCTGCACAGACTTTCCATCGAAACTAAATGACCTCCGTTCTTGCAACCAACGTTCTGCACGATCCCGCAACATCAAAGAACGAAACCCTGACCATATCCAACGCCTCAATTGGACAGTAGACTATCCTCACGACAGCACACGCAGCACTCCCAGCCAAATACCTCTTTAACCGCCGCTCATTTACTTGCCGCGCGTAACATACGGTGGACCTTTGTAACGTCATATCGATCCGTCCTACGACTCGGACGTCTCTCGCCATTAGTCTTCATGAAGATGCCGGTCGGTACACCGCGAACGAAGATTAGTTTCTTCTACCTGTGCACACAAGGCATTTATTTTCATACTCAGCTCTCGTGTTAACATCTGTTTCATCTGCGTAACAGGACCGATATTTTTAGTCCAGCGGCACATCTAGCCAACGCGCTGTGGCTTCCGCGAATGGCCTCAGCTAAGGTTATTTTAGGCTTGTTCAGAGCTTGCTTTGTGCTGTTGAATCACACTAGTCCAAACACCACTCGGTCTCTCAATAGCCCTCATCAAGGTTTAGGAATTCGCACTCTCCCCTATTTGTTCGGAGAAGCGGCTACGAAATCAGCTACGGTCTCACCTTCTCTCTGGTCTCTCCGGATAGAACTACTGCCGTCTTATGAGGTTGGACACCATCGCGTGCGTAGTGAGCTTTCACAGTAGTTCTCGAAGTCCTTACGACCATTTAACTGTTTAACGTCTCGGAGGCTTCGCCAGGCTTTAGCCATTTTGAAACACGATCGGTCCGCCAGTGCGTTAAGAAAACGCTCTCTTGCGTTGTTTCTGAGCATGTCCTCCATCTCATTGCTTTCCAAGTACATCTGAAACGGTCTGCATAAGAATCCCAGTCCTCCTCGTTGGGATTAAAAGGTGCGGCGGAGCGTTTTTCCCAGCCATTCTGTTGTCGTCTGGAACTTTCTTCACCGCCGTGCTGGTCTCGCGTTTTAGGACGATCCCATCCTCGTCGCCAGTGTTTTGTCGGGAAAAACACGAGTTAGACCGGGTTCCAACAGCAAAGTCTTTAATTTTCATAGCAGTTAGTTGAGAAAAGGAACATTGGCTCAAGCGCCGCCGGCTCTTTTTATACTTTTTCCCTGCCGGCTTGTAGCCAAGTGACATTTGTTTGATTTGCCGCCTTCCCGCGGCTTCAGGGATTGGTTCCTTTTGAACCAATTTGAACCAATCCCTTTTAGTTCTAAACAACCAATCAGAATGCATTATTTGGAGCCAGTTATTTGCATACAGAACACATACAGCAACTTGTTGGAAACAAATTGGGTATTATCTTGTTTTGTTGAGGCTTATCTGGGTTCTTGGCATCTTCCCAACTGTGCGTGTTTTGTTGGCCTTTGAAATCTGCAATTCCTTATTCTGCCCTGTCCAGTTAATTGCTGCAACATGGTTTGTGTAGATTTTTATTTACATTTTATATGTACTTTGTTTTCGGATTGAATTTCCTCCACTTAAAGACTGTTCTTGGGAGGGTTTTCTTTTTTTCCAGCTGAAGGTGACTGGATATCAGGGGCAAAGTTTAAAGGGACTTTTCTTACTTATGTGGCTGTGTTGCCTTTGTGCCATGCCGTGGGTCGACACAAATATTTTTTGAAGTTCTTAGCACAACCAGCTCATTTTTCCATTTAAGCTGTGCTGAATTTGTTTTTAAAATTGGTGCTCTGAATGTACAGGTAGTCCTCACTTGACTTCGCTTATGAGAAGGTCGCAAAAGGGGATCACATGACCTTGGGATACTGCAATTGTCATAAGTGTGAGTCAGTTGTCACCCATCTGAATGTACATCATATGACCATGGGGATGCTGCAATGGCCTTAAGTGTGAAAAATGGTCATAAGTCACTTTTTTCAGTGCCATTGTAACTTCAAACTGTCTGTCACTAAATGAACTGTTGTAAGTTGAGAACTAACTGTAATTCTTTTATTTTCCAGTTATAAATTTTAACACTTAGCAGAGGATGCCTACCTACTGTAATTTTCTTTCCCTTATTAATATACACCTATGTTTAGCCTTTTAGTGATGTTATTTCTTCCCTCTATCCTTTCATTCTGTTTTCTCCTTCCATCTTTTACATTGAATAAAAAGTGCATGGGAAAATTAAAGTAATATTTTTGGAATAGTATTTCTGGATAAAAAAAACATCCTGTTTATTCTCTTGAGAGACATAATTTTAAAGACTTTTCCATGTGTCTGTCTTGTGCTACGTATTTCCAGAGTATGAGAGTTTTCCTATAGGGCCAATGCTTGGCTTTGAAGTTCTGGGCAATGTCAAAAGGAATAATCTGGTTTAATTGATTGAAAGATGAGGAATAGTTGTGACAGCTTGGAAATAATGTGAAATGCCACCATTTTTTACCAGGTCATACATTCAGATGCCTCTGGTAATTGCAATCTGGGCTTGGAATTAAACCAGTATTTTTCATCTTTTTAAAACCCTAAATAAACTATCTCAATTATGAGATTTTCAAGGCTACAGATGATAAAATCCTCAAAACCTTTGACAAATTTATTGATCTTTAAGCTGATTCTTTGTTGTTTATTTTTCCATCTCTTCGAATATGTGTTATTTGTGTGCACATTTATATGCATGAGAGAGAGAGAGAGAGAGAGAGAGAGAGAGAGAGAGAGAGAGAGAGNAGAGAGAGAGAGAGAGAGAGAGAGAGAGAGAGAGAGAGAGAGAGAGTACTCAGACTTGGTCCAAAATTCCCTTTTTGGGTGACAGACACATTGTGGGTACTGTAGGATGGCTGCCAGGATAACTGTTGCTATTTACAACATAATCACTTCCAAGAAAGCAAACTGAGAGATTACTCTTCATCATATCCTTCATTTTCCCCGGATGCCCTTTATCACTTCATTAGATCTATCCTTTTTCCTGAAGATTTCAAACTGAGCTTTGGGATAGGATCAGAACTTCTAGCCAGAGATCAGTCCTATGCTCCTGTATAATATTTAATAGTGGTGTACTGTGTGGTTGACCAAGTGAAATGGGATCCTGAATATAACAAAGACAGAAACCAAATGTCTGCTTCTACTTCACAAAACATTTCCATAATTCTGAGGAAAAGCATTACAGTGACAGCTACTATGTCATTGAAACCTGCAGCACCTGTTCTTTAAAATTCTTCAAACCCTATAATCTAATGAAGACAAAGTTAGCAATATGTTATTGCAGCTCTCTAGTAATTTATTATCGACTGACCATTTGCTAATGTCCATTGCAAATATAGACTTCTATTCCACCAGAAAGTTAAACTCATATAAGAATAAAATGTTTTCAATTTATTTTTACTCAAATTACTCAAGGCGGTAAGAACATATCCAACACACCTTCTTCCTATTTTCTTCACAACAATAGCCCTGTGAGGTTGGGTTGGGCAGAGAGAGAATGAGTGTCCCAAAGTCACCCGGGTGGCTTTCATGACTAAGGCAAGATTTGAATCTCCTGCTTTCAAGCCTGGTGCTTTAACCACTAGACCAAACTAGCTACTGGTCACTTAGAAAATGTTGCCTGTAATCCAAGGCATCATATTATTGAAAAAATTCATTTGAAACTTGAAAAGACATCAAACAGTGTAGAGTATTGATTGATTATAATCTGCTCATGCATTCCATAACCATAATTCTGATGATTCCACTAGAAGATTTGCCAGATTGGCATATACCTCATTCTCCTGTGTTCATGGTGCTCAGAACTCTTTATAATATATATATATATTATATATATATATCATGTCGTGGTTCAATATTGTCGTGCAGAATTAAGAGAACATTTATTGTAGTTATTAAAGAGCCATCCAGTGGTTGTAACTTTCCCCTGCCTTGTCCTGTGTGTGCTAACTGCTGTGAGGATAATCTATGCATCTTATTGTAAGGATTCTGATTCCTTTCTTTAATTTTATAACAGATTTGTTTTTTTACATTCAATTTCAAAACTATTTCTAGACTGCAGTTCTACATTACTACATCCAAAATGTGGGTTTCTCTTTACATAAAGCTTACATCTTTTAGATTTAAAAGATCTCTTAAAACAGAACAGATTTCTAGTAGTGCTAGAGGACCAAGAGACAACATAGTTTAAGCCCATGTCACACTGCACCAACGGATGCAAACAGGATGTAAAACGGAAAAAAAGATTGCCATCCGTTGGAAAACGCGATGCATCCATTGTGTATGTCTTTCATACGCTCTATCCATCGAGCATCCGTCTACTGCTATTTCATCCGCTCAAAAGGTTTTGAGCGGCCACAAAAACTTTTTGAGCGATGAACTTTCCACTGCGTAACGATTACATGCCCCCCCCCCCCCCCCCCCCCCCCCCCCCCGACACCATACGGGCAACAAACATTTTACGTTCCATTGTCATCATTACACGTCCGATGTATCCTCTCGGCATCCTCTGGGCATCTGCGCAACTCACATCCGCTGAGCTTGAAAAACGGAAAGAGGGAGGAAAACAAAAGGTACGTGAACGTCCACACAAAGCATTAGGTAGCACGGAACATAGAAAGGATGAAGTAGTAGCTTGGAATTAAAAGCATTAAAACGGGACAAAAATGTTTCATATATGGACGTATCTCGATATTTAGGATGTCTGGAGGATGTCTAGAGTTGGTAAGGACACCTAAGCGGAAAAAACCGACATTTCTAGAAAAAAGGGGAGAATCACCTGGATCTCACTATCAGTCCAGCAGCACTGCTGTGCAGACCTCTTCACCTTGCTCTTCCACATCATCCAATTGAATGGCCACCATGGGATCATCACACACTCCTTTTGGGTAGCCGCCATCATTCAAAACCAGAACCAAGCCTGCTTCAGAATGTTTCACCTTTTCTACGCAAGGAAGAAGAAACGTCAAGAGCTGTCTGGTCCAAGATGGATCGGTGAGAAGAGTGAGTTTGGATTCTATGACAAGCTGATGGTGAGCTGAGGAATGAAGACATGTGCATTCAGCACTTCATGAGCATGCCACCACCATGTTTATGAAAGCTGTGGAGCGTCTGAGACCCAGGTTGACCAAGCCAAAGCAACAAACTTCCATCCCAGTCTGGACCCTGGACTGAAGGTGGCACTGACTCTGCCGCCACCTGGCCTCTGGAACCACATACAAAAACATGCAGTATGCCTCGCAGGGTGCCACACAACACCATCAGCATTGTGGTCAGAGAAGTGGTGCAGGCCAATCAACGAGAATACATGGAGAGCTCCTCCAGTTCCCCACCACTGAAGAAGCTGGAGGAAAGTTGCAGAGCAGTCTGGATCAGAGGTGAACTTTCCCCACCACCGTTGGAGCCATAGATGGGAAGACATGGCCTGCCCAAAGCTCTAACCCAAACTCGAGGTCCAATTATTTCAACTACAAGGCTTCTCAGCATCAATCCTCTTTGCCATGGTTGCATGCTGACTACAATTTCATGTACATCGGATGCTTCAGGCAAATGGTCAGCTTCAGATGCCCAGATATACAATGCCCTAGTACCTCAAGGATGGGCTGGAACGCAACCTCATCATGGGTTTCCCATGATCCAGACCCCCTACCCAATGACAAACCGAAGATGTGCCCTACTTCATCGTGGGTAATGAGCCTATCTCCCTCAGACTGTACCTCATGAAAGCCCTAAACTTCAAGATACTCACCCATGGAAGAGAGGATCTTCAACTACAGGCTGATCCAGGCAAGACGGGTGAGTGAGAGAACGCCTTTGGAATCCTGCCAAACAATTCCTAACTTCTCACCACCATGCAGCATTGCCCACAGACTGTGAGAGCATTGTGGAAGCTTTGCTGCATCCTGCACAATCTCATGCGCACCCATTACCCAGTGTTCTGCAGAACAGCTTGTGCGAACCGCCAACCAAGCAATGGGACATGGAGCCTGTGAATGGAGGCAAGGACAAAACCTGATAGACACTGTGGATGTGCCAAAAGGCACGCAAAACAGAGCCTCACGTGAAGGGAAGAAGCAGCGCAAACCTCCTGAGACACTGTTGCAACTCCTCAGCGGAGCAGTGAAGAGGGCAAGACAGGATGATAATGATTAATGGATGCTCCTTGAGCCTGTCGCATAACACTGATGAGATTTGTGCCATATATGTTGAGTGGCCTCCAATCAATAGGCATTAATAAAGACCTTTGTTTATTTTGAAATGTGTGATCAAATGATTAAATTGTGTTATTGATGAATACCAAGGGCCATAATGTGTTGGCAGCTGCGGACCGGTGGACCATACAGGTACCCACTATGCCTTGCCACTGAGTTTACCACCCACAGCTATCTTACCCCACCCCACAATTTATCCTTAGCCCAAAAAGCTATTCCTTACCATCCCACAACTATCCTGTATCCCACAGCATCCTTACCCATCCCACAGCTTATCCAGCCCACAGCTAATCCTTACAATCCCACAAAGCATGCAAAGGCTTAACCCTTTTTTCAAAGTTTTCCCCAACACTTTATAAGTAAAAAAAAATGAACCAAGTTTGAAGCAAAGATAACCATTTATTAATAACAAAACTGGCATGACTTTAGAAAAAAGCAAAAGACCAAAGTTAAAGTTTCTTAAGCAAAGATAAGTAAACAGGTAACAACTTCAGTCTCTGGCACTCTTTCAGTCACTTCTGAGCCTGCCCATGTCTTCAGATGTTAAAGCGGCCGCTGCTGGAGGCTGGCTGTGCTGGAGTGCTGGTCTGAGGTGCATTGGTGCCTGCCCGAGAGATTAACAAACCAGAGATGGGTGTTAGGAAGCTCTCAGAAAGCTGACTTCAGTCCCCGTGAGGTTGAAGCCCTTCCTCAAGACCTGGATGTGAGGTCCCAAGACTGATGACAATGTCTGATGAAGGCTTGCTGTGGGGTGAGAAGGAGGATGTAGTGGCTGTCTCGTCTTGCAGCTGGTCAGCTGAGGCATCTGTGGAAACGGGTACTGGACGGAAGCCTGCCCTCTGCTGTGGGAAATCCTATGGTAGTGGTAGCCTTGTACGAGGGGCTGTTGAAATCCTGAAGGGCTATGACATCGCCTGGGTGGAGAGCAGACCTGGAGTGGGGGAGCAGTTCAGCTGGCCCTGGAGGTGAGTGCAGAAGCGGATCCTCTCCTTCATCGCCTGACTGGGCTCGGCATGTCCATGAGGTCTGCCCTCACGTACTGTTGGAAGGGCTGTCATGTATTCGAGGGATGCTATGCGAAGTGGACCAGCTGGGAGAGAATTCTTGCTGGCTTTTATTGTGTCCCTGATCTCCAAGAGGACAGTGCTCCTGTCTCTCGGTCTGCCTCTCTCCTCCTTTCTGTGGAGGTGAGCTGGGTGGTGGGGCGTGGTTGTCCTCTGTGCTGCTTCTTCTGCTCCATCTGCATCAGGGGATCCTCTCACATCCTCCAGACAACACGGGAGTGCAGCTGTGCAGTCTCTTCAATGGCCCTCCAAAAAGAACACCTGCCTAGACAATAGCTGTGTTCCTGGCTGGAAGAGGATGCCTCTCTGTGGCTGTCTGAGGAGCAAGGTTGAACAGAGGGGCTGCTCCTTGGTGGCGGATCTTCAACCCTCCAGGAAGCGCACGTGCCATACAATAGTCTCCCGTCAGTGAGCTTAACACGGCCTGCCCAGATTTCTTCAGCGCAAGCTTTGCCATACAGGTGGCTTGCCTTCCACCAACCCAAGGAGTACATCTGAATGTGTAGCCCAGCTCTCCGCCTTCTCTCTCCACGCTCCGGCTTCCTCTGTGTTGCAATCGAGCCCTTGCCCTTCCTCCACAGGTACTCTTCTTCCTCCAGTCCATTCCAGCCACCTCCTCCTCATGGTTGTTCCGGAAATGGAGTATTGGTTCCTCTCCCCCTTCTCCTTGCCTTGTCTCTTCCTCTCTCTGGCAGAATTCAGGGCCTTCAGCAGCAGCTTTGAGAGCCTGGGGCTGGTCCATCACACAGCCAGCAGCAGGAAAGCAGCAGCAGCAGCAGAGAGAAAGCACCAGCACACCAAGCAGGAGAAAGTACCAGCAGCACCAGCAGCAGCACCAGCAGCAGGAAGCCACCAGCAAGTGGAGAAGCACAGCAGCACCGCAGGAAGCACCAGCAGCACCACAAAAGCACCAGCAGGTGAGCAACACCAGAGCACACCACCAGCAGCCAAAAAAAACACAGGCTTCAGAGTTCAGCACAGGGGTGGCGTGGTTCTGTCCTCTTGCCAGCTGGCAGGATAGGCAAGGCCTTCCTCTTCCCCATGGTGTTCTCTCAAGATGTCCGGCAAGCAAGTCTTCTCTGAATGCTGACTGCTTGCGGAGCTGCATCCTTTTATACCGTGGAGCTTACGCAATTCAGGTCCTCCCGCATGCGCAGTGAACGCTTTGCAATCCGTACGCAATCACTATGCATCCTATTAGGCTTCCTGACTGGCCATCCGTGTCATTCGCCATGGCATCATTGCTATGCACCGCTCCTTTCCGCTATGCGTCCACTTTGCTGTCTCCCCCCAAAAGCCTGCGATTGTTTATCCGCTTCATCACTTCCATCCGCTAGACTTCCTACGAATGTTCGCTTTACATCCCCGCTACATCCTCCCACGTCTGTTCCTTTCCGGATTTTGTCCGCTCTGTTATGCAAATTTCGGGGTTTGAGAGCGGATAACAACGGATGGAAAATTTGCTCGTCCGCTGTGTCCTTTTTGCATACGTTTTGCATCCGTTGGCCAGTGTGATCTAGCCTTTAGATAGCATGTACAAGAGAAAGAGGATGAAGGGTGGAAACTCTTAGGGAGTTCATAAACCAATGACATAACCAAGTCTTTAGAGACTTCCAGAACGTTATCAGGATTCTTCTTTCTGTGTGGTCTCTTATCCAACATACAGAAACTGGTTCTATATCTGTGCAGATTTTCTTGTGTAGCTAAGAGTCTTTCCAGAATATTTTTTTTGGTTACATTTGAGCATTTTAAAGAGGGCCTACATCTACAAATACAAAGTATATGAAAACAGTTCTCCTTCCTTTTTATTTTGAAAAAACCAATTACTTGGAAAAAAAGATTTTTTTGAGGGGGTTTTATGATTGGTTTTAAAAACAAAATCCAAGTATTACACTTTCTTGTTTTCATGAGAGGAGAAAAGCAAAGCTATAAAGGTGAAAAAATATGTTTTTGTTTTCCAATTGGAAGTATTGTTTTATCAAAATGGCTTATCTGGAAAATCTTAATTACTTTTTATAAAATTTTCTAGCTGTATTATGAAATGGGATTGGCAAAGTGTTTACTAATGTGAATTTAAACCACAAGAGCCGCTTAGATTCAGTTGGCACCATTACATTCAATTTCTAATTTTCCTCCTGTTGTTAGAAATACATAGCTTAATAAATAAGCCAAAAGTGTTGTCCAATCTACTTAGTCATTTCACTTATAACTCACAAAATAATATTTGTTTGGAAATGCTCTTTCCTGAATTTACTTCCAGGAAAGAGCATTTCCAAACAAATATTATTTTGTGAGTTATAAGTGAAATGACTAGATTGGACAACACTTTTTTTTGGCTTTTTACTTGCAGATTTTGGAGCAAAGCAAGGAAAATGTTTGTAAGAACACTCTCCCAAGATTTGTGTTGGGAAATTTTTTTTACATGTTAATATATATTTGTTGTAATTATGTTACAGATTGGAATTTCTTTTCTTATGAAAAATAAGTCATACTTCAATCAAGTGTTTGTTGGTTATAATCCACTTGTCAGTCAAATCTTGTCTCTCTAGATAATTTAACCAATGGTGGGATTCAAATTTTTTTATTACTGGTTCTGTGGGCATGGCTCTGTGGACGTGGCATGGCTTTGTGGGCGTGGTAGGGGAAGGACACTGTAAAATCTCCATTCCCTCCCCACCCCACTAACCTGCTTTCCAGCTCCGTTCTCCTGTGCAGGGCAACAAAAGAAGACCCAGCCAATCAGCTGGGACTCAGGAGGCAGAGAATAGATGGGAGCGGAGCCAGTCAGAGGTGGTATTGGCCAGTTGTCCGAACTACTCAAACTTTCCGCTACTGGTTCTCCAGAACTGGTCAGAACCTGATGAATACTACCTTTGAATTTAACCCCTTTATCAGGAATAGGCTTACTGGGCAAAAGACCCTCAGATACAACTCAGTATGATTCATCTTTTTATTGAAGACAAGGATGATGTCATATACAGAAGACTGTCTACAGAAATCAAAACCGTTATATAGGTCTGTGATGCAGGGTTTAAATTTTAGGGAATTTCTTCCTACCTAGTTAGTGGGTACTTGATGTTCTTTCGATGCCCTTGGAGGACACCTGGTCTGTACTGATATATAGTTCTCCATCGCCTAGGAACTCTGGTTTTTGCTTGTCAGGTTCATTTTTTAAAAAACAAGCAAAATAAAATCATCCTTTAGTCAAAGTTTTGGAATTATAATTTTAATAGTTTCTTTGCTTTTCAGGCTTTGGACTGTGAGCATGCATGCAAAAAAGCTGAGATAATCATGGCTTTCCTTCCTTTGGCAGTTCAACGGTAAGTGCTACAGATAAATACCCTGCATTCCCCATTTCTTGAGATGTATGTTTATTTATAATCTTAAAATGTACAACAGTGAACATATATAAAGTACAGATGATGGGAGACAATAAGGATAAAATATGCATTAAGGAAAGTTGTCTACTCAAAATGGTTACTCTTACAAAACTGCAAATAGAAAGGCAATCAAGTAGGAGAAATCTACATAAAAATATGAATGGATTTTCAGATAGAATGTTCTTTGCTGAATTAAAAATCCTGTTGCAGAAATTGGAAATAAAACTCCTGCTCAATTAAAGGTGAAATTGACCAAAAGGAAAATTGAGTTGATAGCCCATCAACTATCAAACTGCTTAGTTTAGGATTTTATATCCTGGTTAGTAATGTCTTCCTGAGATTCAGATAGAATCTTTCCTGAATTGCATCTAGAGAGGCGTGTGACTCGACTTGGCATTCTTTATATGAAGCATCCTCTCTGCTCCTAAAATGATCCTCTTCCAAAGCTTGATGCATTTTCTTCAAATAAAGCATTAATTGCACTGGATACGAATTCTCAATTCTTGCTTTACAGGCTGTGGTCAGCTGTGGGATTCAAAATTTTTTACTACAAGTTCTGTGGGAATGGCTTGGTGGGCACGGTGTGGCTTGGTGGAAGTGGCAGGGGAAGGATACTGTAAAATCTCCATTCCCACGCCACTCTAGGGGAAGGAAACTGTAAAATCCCCATTCTCTCCCCACCCTACTAACCTGCTTTCCAGCTCTGTTCTCCTGTGCAGGGCAACAAAAGAAGACCCAGCTGATCAACTGGGACTCGGGAGGCAGAGAATACATGGGGCAGGGTCAGTGAGAGGTAGAATTCCGAATCACTCAAAATTTCTGCACCTGGTTCTCCAGAACTGGTTGGAACCTGCTGAATACCCCCTCTGGCTGTGGTTCATTTTTAATTCCTTATGTTTTCATTCCAAATATGATGATTCATTTATTATATGTACAGTATATCCCACTGCAATCTGTCCACTCTTGGCTCAAATAATTATTGTATCTGTTAGGGATGTAAGTCACCGAATAGTTGGGTTGGAAAATATATAAACCAGGATAGACATTTTAATACTGTCTCTTTAAGGGAATGCTAAAAGTGTAATAAAAAGTTTAATTGGATGTGGGTTCCTCAAAAGGCCATAAGATGAGCAGAAACCGTGGGTTGTTATTCAGTCTCAGTGAGTCTCTGTTTTCTTTCTGTTGGAGAGTGTTGGCCATTCCTTTCCTAAATGCACTGTTACTGATCGTTGATTGTAAGTCTGTTACCAAAACTCGTTTTTTTGAGTTACTTGAACTTTGATAGTTGGACTTATCCCTGAAACTGAACACTGACTCGCTTTAGATCTGTTGCAATAGCACTTGCGCGATCGCTATATTTTGGACTGGTGGCTTTCTTTAAAACATTGTATTGACAGAAGTAAAATTACCTTGTACATTTAGCTGTACAGTGTATCTGTGTCGCTGTTTGTGTGTTATTCGTTCACCCACTCTCACTAGTGTCTGCCTGTGATGAACTGATTCTTCTAATGCGGCGAAATATAACCTCAACACTTGGTTATGGTCCAGTCGCCAATAGCCAGGCTCAGATAACTTGAAGTATGGCTTGGTGGAATACACAGTACTGTATACAGACAGCTGTTTACTGTTTAATTGTTGGAGTTCTATCCTGGCGTAAAGATGGCACAAACAACACTTCAACAAGTCTATCACTGAATAACCCAGTTAGATGAACAAAACTATGTTCCTGGTCTAGAAATGCAGTCTACTTCTGTGTAGCGAGAAGGTGTATGGAATGAGTTCAAGACCCACCGGATTGTAAATGCTTGGGATCCAGAAAAGTGAGGGACCAATGCCCCAAAAAGCGTTCCGTGACTTTACAAACAGAACAATGAATGAACTTTTTGTACCAAGTTGGACTAACACTGAGTGACCAGCAGCTTACTCCATATTCGTAGACGAATAGTCTGCTGCCCTAAATGTTGGGAAGAATTTGAAGAGGGGGGGAAATTTTTATTGGTTTCATGACAGTGGTAGGTATAAACACTACATACTTACACGTAAACTGTTTAGAGCACGTCTCTCTGAAAGGAGAAGATATATTAGCTCATTTTGAACTCCATGGAAAAGAACTTTTTTCAAGAGCTACATTGAAAAGGAACTGATATTTTCAGAGCTTGCATCAGAGTTGCATACCATTCTTTTCCCCACTGGTATGAAAGTATGATGAATTACGTATCTTCACTGGGAAGTCCTCAACCCAGAGATAAATGACATTGTACTGACAGAGACCCGGGAAAGGTGTTAAAAGAGCCAAGAAGATGCACTGGATAGGGACCAACTGAGGAAAGAAGTACAACACACAAGCAAGAGAAAGATGTGTTGGTTTTCTAACCTCTGCCTTATACTTCTTAGGAAATGTTTTTCTTGTGGCGGCTAGGGGACATAAAGCTAGATTTGTAAGAAGGGAAAAACAACAGAATTTACTGGTTTTTCACCAGAAAGTGCAGATTAAGAAATTTGTCTAGTTAGCTTTGCTCTTAGCCACAGGTTCAAACTGTAAACCAATGATTTGTGGGTTGTTCGAAAAGTGGATTTCAGCATCGCAATGCCATTACTAAAGATAGAAAGAGGTTTGTTTAAAGCTGTTCTATGGAGTAGCAAACCATGTATCATTGGCAATGGACGGAAGATGAAGGCTTCAGGGGAAGGTAACTACATATTGTTCTTGATTATATAAACATAATGCATTAATAACTATATTATATGCTACCTAAAACTGAAATTTTAATTTGATTATCAGTGAGGGCTTTAGTTAATCTTGGTTTATGCTATTACCTTTAGGGACGATAACTGTATAATAGAGAAACCAGAGTAAAGAGTTTTACTGGCTTACTTTTAGAGAATGATTTATATGTGAATACATGAATTGACAGTTGTAGATGGCTAACTCAGTTTTATAACAATGTGAAGCCACATGATGAATGCATACTTGTATCTGCATAGAATGTTCTATGGGCCACATGTAATTTTGAACAAAATGTGCTCAAACAAACTGTTGAATTGTCAGAGGGAGTAAAACTGAAACCCTTGTTAGCAAGTATTTAGCACTGTAATTGCTTGTACCAAGAGAAAGTAAAGAGTACTCCCAGCAAACGAGAACTTAAATGGGTTTTAAGACCAAAGAACCTTTAAGAGGTTTGTTTTTGCTGACATAATGCTTCCTAAAAAAAACCAAGTTTGGAAGTGGCCTGATTATATTTTGCGTTATTATGGACATTACTCACAATACGGGTTCTGCTATCTCATGAAAAACCAAAACAGAAACATTCCAACAATTATCTTTAAACTGGTTAAGGATTTTCTGAGAGACAACAATATGAGGCAGTAAAGTAATTACTTTGGTTACTGATAATGGGACTGAGTTTGTAACAAAGTATTCCAAACTAATGCTGCAATTGGCTTAGTGGGGTGTCGAGCATAAACATTTCTGCACCTTATAGACCACAACGTAACTGCACAGTGTTGTTGAAACAAAGAACGAGCAAACATTGTAGCAACGCCTTATGGCTCGACGACTATGTTATTCTGATTTCGCGGTTTGCCCTGAAACACTGTGGGGTGAGGTCCCTTAATGCTATAGCAACCATGTTGTATAAACAATCTAGTTAACATATAAACTGGGAGAATTGCCATTCACTCATTGGCATGGCGAAAAAACCAAAATTTAAGTTACCTACACACATTTGGAGCTCCACATGAGTGCATATTCCCTCATAAGTAAGACTGAAAGGACGGCTGGTCATCAACTCGGTCATCATCTTAGCCATCTGCAAACTGCGTCTCGTATGCATCACATAGGCTAGATAACTATTGTTTTGTAGGTTATGAGGGCCAACCATAATTGTTATTGATTCTGGGATCCAGGACAGGCTCATGTTTATGTTGTAAGCGCCGCATAGTAGCAAAATTTCTTGAGCACATTGGGTGGAATAAATTGGAACCAAAAAGGTCCAGCATTGTTCGAACACGAAAAGTAGTCTCTAAAGATGAAATAAGTAAACCATCAATAGCCATTAAAAGGAAGAGGAACAGCCACAGGAGGAAGTAGGCAGAACAAGGAGCAGGTTGGAACCAGTGTGAGTCCACCAGCAAGCCCTGTATTACTAAGACATCAACCCGTGTACACGACCACTGATAGATATCAGGCTAGTGTTGATATGCCATAGATAAATACAGTTCCAAAGTAATTATAATGAATCTGAAAATGTATCCTGCTAAGCGATCAGGTGCTTTGGCAGCGTAGCGAATGGATAAGGAACTGGATCATTAAAAGTTGGAGGCAATGTGAAAATGTAAGCTTAGCACCAGATAGCATGCCTTCGGGGTTGTAAATGGGTTTACTAAAGCTAAAGGGCAAGTGTGAGATGGTGTACTGATTACCCCAAGTAGCCAAGAGCTTTTAAGTTTATAGCACAAGGGTTCAATCCAAACAGCAAATGACTACTGATGCAGGTGTTTGCACCTAGTCTGAAGGCAAGCTGGCTTGAAGCGGTGTGCTTAAGATATCTGAAACAAACAATGCATTATGCATTGGTATTTGGCCTAAGCCGGATAGGTATAAGATGAAACGATTAAGGGCAGCATTTAAGGGACCCATTTGTGGCAGCCTACAGGAGAATATACATTGTAATATCATTTAGATGTAAGACAGCCCTTATCTGGCGTATTTGCACTGGTTTGCCAACACCACTATATATTTATAGGAAGCACCTTTAGGTATAAAAAATGATAATACAACTGATGCTGGATGGTTGAAAAAAAGAAGTCTTTTATGGCTTGAAGCCAAATCGCGGGGCTGTTATATTGAGTGGAACCAGAGTGCACTATAGTGTAAAGAATAATACTAAGATAGGTATTATGTAGTCTAGTATGTGTAAAATGTTTAGGAAAACCTACTATTTACTGTTACAGTGTATCTTGTGTACTGTTTGGGTGTTCCTCTCATCCACCACTCCTCACTACGACTCCTGTATGCGCTCATTCTCCTAAATGTCGGGATTAAAACCTCAATTTGCAGTTGTCTAGTGCCTTGTGACGCAAAAAATCTTCATAACATTATATTATTGGCCGTGCTAACATAACAGAAGAATATGAGAGCACTGCAATAGCCTAATAAATCCTAAAATGATATCTTGAACTTTTCACTAGTGATGATATGAACCGACAAATCACATTTATGTTGAATGGGTTATGAAGCATCAACGCGTTATGAACCAAAAGAAAAAAAAAGAATCTGGACTAATTGCTATTTAGCATTCTCATTTCAGAATGAAAGAAATGTTTCATTTCAGGGAAAAAAGAAACTCTGTGAGGACTTTCTGGTTTTGAGCCTCTTCCGCAAAACAGGACTGAAACTGTGTGGTTTTCATCAGTTGCGGTGTTCGAGTCTGTTGCCTTGCCGCGGGAGCGCCCCGAGCTGGTTCCGGGGCTAAGGCACCCCATAGATTGTGGTGAAGAGAGGGGAAGACTGCCAGCCAGGGCTGAGGAGAGCCCACATCTGCGGGTGCCTCCTCAGCTGCCAATTACTCCCTTTCCTTGACAGCTGGTGCAAGCGGTGGTCAGAAATGGCCACCTCAAGAAGATTCTGGGTCGAGATCTTGACCAGAAAGGCATTGGTGCAGGCAAGGGAAGATAAGAAGATTAAAGTTTTGGTTGACCGGGTTAACTGCAAAAGCAACAACTAATGGTTACCCTGGAATTTAAACAAAAAAAAATAAAATAGGCATTGTTCCTCAAGAAGACTTTGATAGCAGTGACAAGCGAGAGAAAAAATGGAAAGGATTTGGTTTTTTCTTCTCTCCCTTTCCCTATCTGGACAGGCTAAGAGATTTAAATAAGAAATTGAAAAAAAAATCCCACTTTGCACATTAACTAGCATTTAAGTGAAAATAAAATGGTTAAAGGCGATAACAAAGATTTCTGGATACTTTAAAAGGCTTTTAAAAGCAGGAAAGGAGAGAAAAAGAAATAAAAGGGCAGGATCTGGGAAAAAGGGAGGAGACTGCCTGGAATAATAGGAATTTCACAGTTAAAACCTCAACAAGACTTTCAAAAGATACAATTTTAACTGAAACTGGCAACAAAATAGTAGGAGCCCCAGGAAGAGAAGTGGGAAAAAAAGACAGCATGAAAGACAACAGCGCTTGGAATATTTGATATTTGTTTGATCTTTGGATGTTTTGGTTATTGGGTATTTGAATTTATTAAAATCAATCGGGGTGTTTGTTTAAAAGAATGTTTAAAATGCACTACTTTTAGATGAACTGAAAATGGGAACTTAAAAAGTACAAAGAAGATGCACAGAAGGGAGAGGTTACTTTTGGCTTCGTATTTCAATCTTAGAAATCTCTTTTCTTGGAGCATCTGGAACTATGAGAAACAAACAAGAATGCCTGGCCCAGAACAAAGTAATCTTTATGAACAAGTAATTATGTGCGGGAAGAAAAAAGAAGAAGGGTGGGGCGAAAGAGAAATTAAAAAGTTTAAAGCATTTTGAAAAAAATAACCAAGAAAGGAAAGAATAGGTTTGGAAAAAAAGTCATATAATATTTAGAAAGGAACAGAAGACGGAAATTACAGAGAATCTAGAAGTAGAGAGAAAGGGGGTTAAAAAAGGGAGGGAAAAAAGAGAGCGGGAAAAGGAAAGATAAAGACAGTTATAAAGGGCAGAAACACGATATGGAGAAACCAGGGCCTATTTAGAATGATAATGAGTTGAGAAGATTTAATTGAAAAAAAGGGATTCTGCCAAAGGTGCATAAGATGGTATTGTTATCTTAAGAAATAGAAATAATTTTTAGAAAATATGAAACAATTGTATTGATTAAAAAGATGGATTTAAAATTTAGGGTTTTCTTGTCATTAGTGGAAATGTTTTTAATAAATAAATGAAAAATAAAAATGGAATGAAGGAATTGAGATTAGGCAAAAGATGCGGAACATTTTTAATTATTTAATGCTTTATAAAATATAAGGGGAAGAGAAAAAGGGGAAAAAAATAATTACGGACAACTATATAAGTGTTCCCAAGAAGTGTGATATTTAATTGAAATAAGAAATGTTAATGACATTAAAAATATTAATGATAGAACTGAATTGGAATGGAATGAGTGTTTTAATACATATATTTATAATCACTTTTTAAGAATATAGTGTGTATTTTAAAATGTTACCAAGCAGAATGCGAGAAGCTTATGTAATACATTGAATGTTATACAACCTCAAGGGTATATATTGAAGCTTAAATAGAGTTTGAATGGATACGACAAGTAAAAGATATAAAGGGGTGTCATTACTCCAATTAGTAACTACAGGAGAAAATTTGTTTAATGATAACAAAGGAAAAATATGAAATTGACAACAGGACAGGACAAAAATATAAATTTAATGATTTGAATTGAGATGAAGAATAGTTAAAATAAGTTTGAGGAAGAATAGAGAACGATTAACAAAACTAGGTTAGAAATGTAAAACCAGTAATAAGATATGGCAATCAGACATAAGTGTGGCATGAAATTGAAGTTTGTGTCATGTATCGACAGAGCAAGTGTAACCTGGGACCCACTGACCGTATTTCAAAAAAAGCATGTTCTATTGTGTTATGTTTTTTTGTCGAAAACCCAAATATTTTTTTTAAAAAAGAAACTGAAAGGTTGTTAGTTCGAAAGTTAGAACAAAGCTGTTGGTGTCTATATTGATCACTCACAAGCATGACACACAACCCCTTTGTGTAAAGTAGTATAATTAGGAAATACAAAGCATTATTTGCGTAGTTGGGTGAAGGGAAAATAACAATACTGTGCATTGAGCAGCATCACAATTGGACTACACTGGGAAAGGAGATGCATTCTGCTAATTAAAAAATCTTTGGGTAACAAGGCCTGTTTCGGAATAATAGGAATGTCCGTTATCCATGCTGAGTTTAATTGAACATCATAATTTCATACCACTTCCAATATTCAGCCCTACAACTCCTTGATTGCAAGGAACCAATGAGATCACCACCTCTCTTGTAAAATCATCATTTACCTCTTTAAAAATCCTTGCGTAGCGACAAAGAAAGAAAGAAAAGTCTGATTATTCCACTATGATAGTGATGACAACCACTTAATATCAAATCCCAGTGGTAATTCAACCAAGAAAACATTTTCCTGTATTATGGGAATTAAGGCAGAAGTGGCAATGCTGAGATTTTCTTCTCTTGTAGAAATTTTATCTGGTGAAAGTGGCTGTTGCTCTATCTTTGGAACTTCTCTGTCTAGTGCAGGACTCCTATCTCTTTAGACACCTCCTGGGCTCCTTTTCTGAGAGCAATATAAAAATTATTTCACAAATTTATTCAGTCACTCAGTTCAGACATTTAGTCAGTTCGTTATTCCAATCAGGGTTTTGGATGATGCGCTGGTTGGTGGATAGCGTATATTTTGTTTCACAAATACATTTCAGACGTTTTTAATGCATTTTTAATAAAATATTACTTTTATTGTTGAGTGCTTTTTGTTCAGTCACTAGGGGAAAGATGAGTTGCCACTTAAATAAACAGATAAATATATCTTAGCCAATGAGTGCCAATTAAACCCCCCCCAAAAAAAAATCCCCTTTTTCTCTCTTCCTCTGAACTTTAATTTTTTAAAAGTTAAAATCATATGGCTGGAAGTGATTTTTTTAAAGCAAATGTTTAATCATTAGTAATGCTTATTTTTATTTAGTTATTGATAGATTTGTTGTTTGTTTATAAAAATGTGCATTTCTTTTACTTCTGAAAAAGCTGTAAAGAGCTAACTTCTTTCCCCAAGTGATAGGTATGAAGGTTTCTACTGGAGTGAAGACAAAACGGCTTTTGGCTGCATCCAAGAAGTTGGATTGTCGGTGCCAAGTTTCTTTATTTCTGTTTCATGTTTTGGCTTTTATTGTCTGTATGATGTCAAAGGGTTTATATAATTGTAGGGTTGTGTTGTGCGTTCTAAGATGGGCTGCTATTACAAATCTTGTCAACAAAAATACTATCCCAACGGATTGCATTATAGTATGGAACTTGCTTTAAAAAGCGTTAACATTTAGTATTTTAAGGGAGTGAGGTTAACATTTGCAGGCATGGACTTTTATTGTTACCATTCATTTAGCATTTTTTTTCCTTTTCAAAAACAATTGACATATTAGCATTTCCTGAGGATCTGAACGCTAATCAATGAATTCTCTCCTTTAGCTATATAGAAACACTCTGAATCTTTATTGGGAAGGCAACATTTTGACATTAAATAAATACATGCACAGAAACAGGTCTAGGTAATACTGAGTAAAAAAAGGAAAAAAGTCAGCCTAAGAAATTTAAATGGAGAACTTGAGAAAGCTTAAGAAATCTTAAACTGACAAACAGAATAACATAAAGGATGCCAGTAAGGCAGTACACTATCACTGAAAAACATCAGGAGGGAACTAAGAAAAATGACTCATTATTTGATTTTCATCTAATTTGCAGCTGAAGAGTTGGATGATTGTCCAGTTTCAAAATGATGTGGGCTCTTTGTGAGCTGGACAGAAAACCTAGAGCGAAATATTAGGGCAAGTCAGAAATGAATTCAGATTTCCTCCTTCTTCCATATAGCACACTAAACTTTACAATAATCTTTTCCTGCCTTTTGTCCCATTGTTTTCCTTTCCTTTGTTAGTTTCAAAAGTTTGGACAAAAAGCTGCTGAAAAAAAAGAACAATCTGCTTGAGGTCAGCTCATGCCATATTTATAGCCTCAAATAGTCTTGCTTGAAAGATAATTTATCTATATAAGAAGCTGTTTAAAATTATTGTCCTACATTAATATTCTGTTTAACCTTTGGCCACTAAGAACATGTCTTAGAATAGCTTCCAATTTTTTTTAATTAAAACTTGTAGTGTTCGCGAAGAATGCAGACCGGAGACCAGCATTTTTCAAAGGTTAGTGCAGTAAACACTGTGGGCCATTATCTGAGTACGAGCAAATCGGTAACCCATGTGTGGTGAATAGTTTCTTAGTTGTTTAATAACTGCTTCTATGGTTGGTAAGTTCATGACGCTTACTCTAGCCAGTTGGCAGTAAGCATCTACTGTTGATTAAAAATGATATCTGTCCTTTTGCTGGCACCCCTGCGATAATCTATTGGGATTCTTGACCAAGGGACATTTGCTGTGTCTCCAGTCTAGTATAGCGTGCTGAAGGGGGTGGCAGGTCCGGGGCCTCTTGGCATTTCCCGCAGGTTTCAACCCATTTCTCAATGTCCTTATCCATCCCTGGCCACCGATACATGAGTTCCTGGCCAGGGATTTCCATCGTACAATGCACCCGAGGTGTCCTTATATGCAACAATACTTAATTACTTGTTCTTGTATTACCATCCAATCCCCCCATAGCATCAACCTGCTTTAACAATGGACAGTTCAGTTGCCAATGGCTTGAATGGGTTTCAAACTGAGAGTCTGCTCTCGATTCTCCCGGCCACCTTTTCCACCCAGTTTAAATTTGTGAACAACGTTTTGGCTACTTGTCGTTATTTCTCGCCCACATGTCTTGCCTGCGGTTATGGAGTAGGTTCATCAGTGTGTCTCAATTCTGTAGGGTGGATGTGGTTGCGGTTGCCGGTCCAGTTTCTAGTTCTCTAGTAGGGAGTACTGCTCAACGCATCGGCGTGGGAAATGTCTTTGTCGGTCGGTGGATCAGTTTATAATTGTATGGCTGCAAGGAACTCGGACCACCTTGTCATTCGGTGGGGAGGCAATAGTATATTTGGGGCCCTGTTCCCCTGCTCAGTATTCCCATAGAGATTTGTTGTCTGTAATAAGGGTAAAAAAGTCCTACCGTAAAGGTATATCATTGGAACCGCTTAACACCGGAATATTGCTGCTAATGACCTCTCTGTCCAATTGACTGGTAGTTCTGTTCATGTTTTGATTAGCTGTTGTTTTGGAGTAGAACACGATTGGTGCTTCCTTCTCCCGTCAGGCAGGAATGTGGCTCATACCGGCTCCAATGCTGGAATTGGTGAATGCCGTCGCAGAGTGACTTGTTCAACGGTAAATTGTCTTGGCGTGTATTGCATTAATTACAGTAGTTCGGATGGCATTAAGTCTTTACCCCTTCTGAACACTGTCTCTATCACCGTAGCGTTCCCCAGGTCCAGGTGGCTGCCTTGTCTCATAGCCTATGTTATTGGTTTGCTCGTCATTGCTTCTGTGGCAGAAAAATGTTGTAAAAATTTAAAGTTCCCAGAATGCTTCGCAACTCTACATTGTTTTTTGGTTCTAGGTGCTTCTATTTATTGCTTTAATTTTTTTCTCTGTGGGGTGGATGCCCTCTTTATCGATTTGACTACCCCAGGAACTTGACTTTTGAGGTGGCTAATTGGCACATTCTTTTTTGATTGAGTCCCACCTTCTGAACCTTGGCCGTACAGACTACTCTGAGATGGGCTTCTGAGTTGGCTCACGCGCTGGCTGACACCGGCACATCATCAAAAAGTATGGACTACTCCTTTTATCCCCTGTAATAACCGCTCCCATTAGGCTTTGGAACACCCCTGGGGCCCACGCTGACTCAAATTGCGCAGTCTTTTGCTTTGGAAGGCTCCCCTTATGAGTCACGGAAACGTTTTGCAACCTCTCGCTGATCTCGGGTCGACTGGTAATCATTGTATGGCTTTGGGCAAGGTTGAGCTTTGCAAAGACCTTGCCCTCTCCCCAATAGTGTAGAGGTTTGTACCACCGTAACAGGATATGCGCTTTTGCTGTTAGTGCATGGTTAGGCGCGGTAAGCCTTATAGTCACCACAGATTCCCACGGACCCATCCGGCATTAACTGGGGTTACGATTGCGGGATTTCCCATATTGGCGAGTTCATTGGTTCCAAGATGCCTTGTGCTATTAGTTTGTTTTAGCGCTCCTTACAATCTTTAGGTTTTAGTGTGAAGGGACTCACCTCGCTTTTAACCTAATAGGAGCTTTTTGTCAGATTTAAATTAAATTGATATGGGGACCCTCGGTACTTTCCGCGATACATATAATAGTTTCCCATCGAAGATGTCCTGGAACTTCCTTCATTCAGGTTCTTCTTCCCAGTCTGTCTCGGCGGATGTGCTGTTAATGCCAGTCACAGCGATCTTTAGAGTTTGAACAATCGAGTCCCAACAGGCTGCCGGTTTTGTCTACGATTGGTTAGAGCAAGATTTTCTTCATGTCTTTGAAAGTTTATTTGGAAAATGTCTAGTCATGACTACCGGTATTCTGTTTCCTGGTAGTCTTTTAATACCAGCGATTGGTGTATCTAGCTTAGTTCTTGCCAAAAGGATGCACCGGACAAGGTACCAGTCGTTTAATGGTATCCCATTGATAACCAATCAATAGATTACGATCCGGAATCCACCTCCATTTTACATTCTGGGCGTCGATCCTGGACTCCACATGTACTTTCAGCCATTGTTGTGTAGGAATGACGATAGTGATGTTTGATTGTTTCCTTCTGAAGTTCTGTTTAGCCACTTGCCCTTGCTTTCGTGGACTTCTCATGCTCCTTCATTTAGTCTATCTTTGGTTCATGTGGTGTGTTTGTCGCCCGACGTCGGGGGCTGTAGCTCTTACCAGTTCCGGCATACTTCTTGCGATGTGTCCCCATTCTTGCATATTCAGCACATGGCCAGTCTAGGAACCGGCACTCAGAATGGGGTGGTCTCTGCCCGCACCCGGTACACTGAAACCCGATGTACGACCTTTCTTCGAGGTGTTGATCTTGTTCAGCCTCGTAGTCTGTGGATCTCCTCCTCATCGTCGTCATCGATTTCGGACGATCCACTATCGCACGTAGTGTGTGTGGTCTTTGTGCATGCGTCTCTGCCTTTTTCTCTGTGCCTTGGCTCATCCTTGGGCCTCAGTGTTTTTGTAGATGTCAGCTGACCATTCCAGTCTGTGAACATTATTTGCCACTGTATTGTTTGTAGTTGCTTCCCACTGCATGGCTTTCAGCGATAACCTCAGTGACTGTAATCTTTTGGTCACGTTAACAGTCGGCTTTTTGTAGGGTGATGGGTCTCTCAGTCCGAAGGACCAACGCCAATCCCTTTATGGGCTTCAGTCCATGCTTCGGAATTCGCAATGCCCCTACAAATGTCCCTGAGAGCCACTACGAAGTCTGCAATCCGCTCTCACCTTCTCTTCTGGTTTGTTTTGCAAAATTTGGTCTCGAATAAGACTGGAGATGGGTCGGTGCATCAGTGAGCCTTCAGCCACGAGCTTTCTCTAGATTCTGGCCAGCGCCATCTGTTTCATCTTCCCTGTTTTGCTAGCGCCTTGGCCTCATTGAACACTGTGGGCCCACAGTGCGTCGAGGAAACATCGGGCTCTTTTTGCGTTGTCTGAGGATCCTTTGACAATCATTGCTTTCAGGAACATGAGGGAATCTATTGATGTAGGATCCCAGTCCCCACATAGTTGTCTGGTTGAATGGTTGCACGGTAGTGAGTTTGTGTCCAGCCATTTCATTCTGCCTACGGTTCTGATGCCCACGTGCTCGAACTTGGTCTCCTCTCTCAGAATCCCACCATGTCACCAGATGTAGTGTTTCGCGATTAGATGCAACTGGAGACCAGCGCATTAACTTACAAGCTCTTGTATTTAGTGCCAAAAGACCGTCTGAACCAGAGCCGCGGCAGCTCTTTTTATAGAGCAGACGTGCTTTGGGATAAGTGCCAATGACGGCTAACTTGATTTTCGCCACCGCTGAGCTAGCCAATCACATCACAGGTTAGCTGTTATTGGCCAATCAGCATCGAGTAGTGAACCAATCAGCTTCCAGTATTTCTTAACCAATAGGCATAGGCTATTTGGAGTATGTTAATATAGAACAAAAACCTCACTGTACTGAAGTATGTGTGACATCTAAGTGGATCAGTTACTGTAGTATGCTGTAGATCAGGGGTGTCAAACTCAAGGCCCAGGGGCTAGATCCGGCCTGTGAAGTGCTTAGATCTGGCCCTGGAAACATCAAAGGACCAGCCTGCAGTGCCTCTGCTGGTGAAAATGGAGCTTGGGAAGGCTGAGTGTGTTCCTCCCAAACTCTGTTTTCACTGGCAGAGGGTTGCAGGAGGCAGTCACAGCCAAAACAGAGCTTGGGTGTCCATTTTCTCTGGCAGAGTGCTCAGGCCACCACAGGCATCCTCGACACGAGTCCATGCCCATCCCGGCCCCCAAGATCAAATACAACCCTGTTGCAGCCCTCAATGAAATTGAGTTTGACACCCCTGTTGTAGATGTAAGGGACTCAACGTTTTCATCCTTGGAAAGTATTTAAGGAAAAAAATTAGCACCATGAAGAAAAATATGGAAAAAGAGAACCTATTTTGTGTTCAGAGGATTGCCAGTGGGACTTATGTTACATCTACATGAGATAGCAGTCGTGATTTTTAAATCCTTATCTGTACTTTTCAGCTGGAACTTCAATTTCCAGAAGACTTTTTCATTTTATGTAAAAAGCAGAATCCAGTGATGGCAAAAATGACCCATCATTATTGCTGCCATAAGCATGCCAAGAAGCATCAGGATCTTGACAACTGCTGTTTTTTATTTTTTTTAAAAATAATGCTCTTGCTGAATTGTGAGTCTGAAGCTCTATTTTGAGGGACTGAAAACCCTACCAATAATCTCTTGGGGAACAATAGGTGATGAAGCAAAAATAAAAATGTCTTTCAGTTGAGATTTGACATTGTAGGCATCCGAAGGCATCATTGACAGTCCATACCACATGGTGACATGGGTATATTGAGTCCAGGTGAGCTGATGTACCAGCAACAGGACTCCTCCTCCTTATTCTTCTTCAGTTTTTTAATTCTTTTTTACTTTAACAATAGGTAATTCCTTTCACAATAGCGCTGTTAAAAAAAACAACTGCCAGGAATCATTCGCAAGTGGACAGTATTAAAAATTGAAGTTAAAAATAATAAGCTTGGTACTTAAGTTAATTAAATGCAGGATCTAAAACTGTCTATGCTGGTGTCCAGTTCTGGCTTGATGTTGAGCAAGCCTTCATAAAAGAAGACAATGGAGGAGCAACCTCTGCTTGGTACTCCACCTGTGTGGTTGCAGAGATGGACTCTAGAGGAATAAGCAACTTAATATGTCTTTAATATAATGGGGGCAGTGAAGTTTTTCTATGCATGCTGCCTACCCATCCAATATAGAATTCACAAAGGTATCAATGTCCCATACAATATCCCTATAATATCATATTGTGTTGTTATTTTGATATTGAACCCACAACGGCTGAAGCAAGATACTGGCATGCCAATAATGGCTGATTGAGATATTTGGAGACAAGTCATATTCATTGTATTGTACATTATATCAGCTTAATCATTTTATTAAGCTTAATTTTTAATGGAACTTCTACAGAAGGAAGTGAGTAGAAACAAAAGCTTGCCTTCTCTTGAGAAATAACAAAGTCATCTTGTATCTATTGATTTCAATATTATTTAGCTGCTTTGTGTATGTTGGGCAAATGTATATCTGGGGTAGGAGAAATGGAGTGACATTGCTGAAGGGAAATCCCTTTTCCAAGGAATTTCCCTTCAGCAATGCCACTCCATTTGCTCTGTTTCCGATCTGCCATAAATGGAATATAAAATAACTGATACCTCTCTGGATTTGTGAAAGCACTTCCTTTAGTACAAATCCTTCCAGATGCTTTAGCTATCAACACCCACTACCTGTAGTCTGAGAAACTGCATTTATGTGTGTGTGATTTGTATGTCAGATTACAGAAATCCTATACCTCTGACCATCCAAATGGAAAGGAGAGGGGAAAAATATGACCGAATTGTAAAGCCATATCTCTACCATGTTACATTCTATGGTGGAATGAACTTTAAAAAAATATTATGTGTGGGCAAGAAGTGAGGTATAAGATTCTGGGCAGGAAGAGCTTTAGGAAGGGCTACCAAAACACTACACCCAATCTCAATTTTATGAATCAAGCCAAGGCACCATAGCTTCTAGGTTTAAATTGGGATTTTTCCTCCTTAAAAAAGGGTGAAGGAGAGAGGGAAAAGTAATTGTAGTTTCTACCAGGCTTTCTGGCAGCCACAACATCACTGAAGAGCAGGCAACAAGCCCAGGTACCAGACTGAAGGGGTGGTTCCCCAATAGCCTTGTTGTGCTAATTTGTTTTATACAATTAACAGAGCCAATTTCTGACACTAACTTGAGGAATTTGTTATAGTCATAAATCTTGAACAGTAATAACAAATATATTGCCAGCTGCAAACTTTCATTAAGAGAATGAAAACATGAAAGCTTATTTTTAAGATACTTTAGAGAAAAAATGATCCAAGAGTGGTCAAACTTCAGGATTAGCCAAATACTCCAAGAAATTCAAAGTGTTGATTATCACCTTGAAACCCCTGCATGGCATGGGTCCAGGATACCTGAGGAACAATGGGATTGACCCTCCCCTCTCATTCCAGGAGAAGAGACATTGGTCCCCATTGGTCAAGCCATTCTGACTGGCAGGGTGCAGGAGAAGACCATTTGGCTACCACCTTCTAAAACAGGGCTGTCAAACTCCCGGCCCATGGGCCGGATGTGTCATGTGCTGGTCACACCCACCCCAGTTTAGAGAAAGGGGAAAAAGTCCTGATACATCCCATGATGCCACCATGACGACATGGTTTGACATCCCTGTTGTAGAAGATCATGCCTCACAAGGTGAGATCCACACCTACCCTCTTGGCCTTCTGAAAGAGTCCCGAAACCTGCTTCTGCCATTTGGCCTGGTTTTTTTTGTGTGTGTGTGTGTGTGTGTTCCATGCTGGAAATGGTTAGTGAACTAGGAGGAAGATCCCACCTTCTCCATATTGTATTTTTTACTTATTTAATCTGCTCATTTTAATACTTAAATCTTTTAATATTTTAACTTTGTACTTGCTTTTGCAGTGTTGTAAACCACTCAGAATTGCTTGACAGTGAGATGGGCAGCATATAAATTTAATCAATCAATCAGTCGATCGATCGATCAAAAGCAGCATTCTGGTAGAGATGCAGGCAGGTAAGGGGGTAGAAAGAGCTAGTTAAGCTATCATTACATTTATATAGCCCTGGCATCTAAATGAACTAATTTGCTGATTCACGCTTCTTTCATTCAAGCAGACAACCTGACTTCATTTGCTCTTCTTAACTTGTGAGGTATTGCTGGGCTTATTCAGGCCTTATGTCAGCTGGCTCAACTTGCATTTCCTCCATGTGTTTTCTTCTGCTAATTCCTATAATGCAGAATGAGACTTAATGGGCCAAACTGTTCAGCTTGCTGAAAGTGGTGCAGACTGACAGCTCAGACTGATTTCTAGCACAACTGTAGCTCAATAAACTACTCCCCTGGCCACATGGCCTCTGCACACCATGGATTGTCCAGGTGGGAGTATATCTTTTGTTTTCTCAGAAGAAAAACACTACTTTTATATTAGAATAGGGGTGTCAAACTCAAGGCCCCGGGCCCAGATTTGGCCCGCAGGGTGCTGAGACCTGGGGCTTCCCTGGAAACAAGGAAGGGTGGCCTGTGGTGCCTCTGCCAGTTAAAATGGAACTCATGAGGGCTGCAGGTGGCCCTCCGAGCTCTGTTTTCACTGGAAGAGAGTTGCAAGAGGCTGTTGCAACTGAAAACAGAGCTTAGGAGCCTGTTTTCCCTGGCAGAGCACTTGGGCCACCACAGGTGCCCCCGACATGAGTGATGTTGAACTGGCCATGCCCACCCTAACCATGCCCACTCCAGGGCTCTCTGAAATCAAATACAACCCTGATTTGGCCCTCAATAAAAAACGAGCTTGACACTCCTGTATTAGAGCATTTGATAGGAACTGGTAAGTAATCTTGTGGGTAAGTCTACTAAGAGCTTGCAAGAACCATTAATACTTATAAACTGTATTTCTTTTCTTTAAATAAAATTGATCATCAGGTTAGATTAGACCTGGGCATTTTATGGCCCCTTCCCATAAGGAAAAAATGAGTAAGAAACTATTTTTTGGGTGTGATTTTTGTGTGATTTGGAGCCTCTTCTTCCTCTGACAGGAAGACTTTTAAAAATGAGCATAGCAGAGGGCAGCTTCATGAACTAATAAAAATCAGTTTGTTTCTGCTGTCTCTCTAAAGCTAATTGCAAAATATAGCTGAATGGCACATGCTAAGCATATGGCAAGAATCCATAAATTTATGGAGATTATAGTTTTGTACACTCTGGGCACTTTTCTGCCTGCCTAAATAGACAGGAAGAGGGATACACATAGTGAAGAAGTTGAATAATAAAATAAATCATAGGTAAATTGACACAGGACATATGATGATCAAATAGATCAGATATCTTTTCCTTTATGTATACTGAGAGTATTTACACCAAGACAAATTCCTTGTGTGTCCAATCACACTTGGCCAATANTCTATTCTATTCTATTCTATTCTATTCTATTCTATTCTATTCTATTCTATTCTATAGAGGGATTTGGGACAGAGACAGGTCTGGTTGCGTGGATAAATGGCTTCTTAAATGGCTTTAAGAAGACAGCCCTAATTGACAAATGAGCACAGCAAAAAGACAGAAAGGAGATAGACTGACGTACCCTTGTAATAGAATTTCTCTACTGATGATGTAGTGAGTAGGCTTAGATTTCCTAGTCCCAGTGGAAGATAAACGCTTGCAGGAATAAACTCTTGCTTGTATTTGTTTTTCCATTAAAATAAATCTCATTTACTTTTGAAAATATAGTTGGTCCTCTTGGTTTTTCTTTTCATAGCCAAAACATGCTACTTGTGCGGAGCAATACATGCATTTTTAAAAGCTGATCCTTTTTTTTGCCACACTTTCTGGAATGAAACACCATTTTGAATTAGCAAATGTATGTTCACTTTTCAAGAAAAGTAATAAAAAAGCTTCCTGGAACAGAAATCTGTTCAATAGAGCATATCTTAAAATACCCTGGATTTTCACTGATCTTCACATTCCTACACAGCATGGATAAATTGAGGTCTTATATCATGTTAAGTCAGAGTTCTGAAGAATGCTGGTTTGTTGTGAACAAGCTCAAGTTTTCCTTCTTGGTTTATCCTGTCAGGGTAATGTTGGAAGAAATCTAAATGAACTTTAGAAAAAAATAAAGCTCCTTATTTGCACACAATGCTAAACAAACCAGAGGAGCCAAGTGAGACTGATGTAGCAGCAATGCTACTACATCTGCTCTCCAGAATAAACTTAGCCTACATATTTTGAAGCACTTTAGGCAAAGGAATCTTTTCAATTTGGCAAAAAGCACATATTAGCAATTTATCCTTTGACTCATACCTGCAGTAGTTGGTTCGCATAAAAACCAAGTTATAAATATAAGCATGCACAAAAAAAAATAATCACATGCAAATGACTTATTTTGGAAATTTGCCTACAGGAGTTTTGATTGAACTGATTCTGTTTTGTCCGGAAAAACGCGAGGTAGACCGGGTTCCAACAGCAAAGTCTTTATTTAAGTCAGGGAGGAACAATTGGCTTACAACGCCCACCCACGCCGATTTTTTATATTCATTTTGCCGGGCCTGGCCTTCGTCAGCGCAATGACAGTTGTTTTGATTTTTGCCGCCATTCCCAACGGCTGCAGGGATTGGTTCATAAGGAACCAATCCCTTATGGTTCTTAGTAAGCCAATGGGATGGCATTATTTTGCAAGCCGGCTATTTGCATACAGAAACACCCTCCCTCTATGTTCCGTCCTACGTCGTGACGTAGTTCGTAAGATAGGCGGGGCTTCTTCCGGGTCGACTGGGACCTGCGCCGGTTCTTTGTGAAAGTGTCTCCTCGACCGGTTCCGCGAAGGGATGTTGCTGATTTCTTCTGCGCTTCTCTCTGCAACCGTTGGAAGTGAGGCCGCATCAATTGCCCGCCCCTGAGTTGCTTGGGCCGGCGGTTTGCACAACCCGCTCCTCCTGTTCCCTCCGGCGAATTTAGGTTGAGCCGGCCTTGGCGCCCCTTCAGTGGAACTCTTCATGCAATTTCTCCAACAACACACGTGGGAGTCTTCCAAATTTTGCTCTTTTTGATTCGTTTTGGTTTTATCAGGCATATGTTTTTAAAACGATTCTTATAAATTTTAATTTTTGTGTTATTCCCCACCCCCTATTGGTTTATATTCCTCGTTTTTGTCAGTTGTTTTGCGTTGTGTTGTACAATCGATTACCTTTCATAAGTTTCGGACCGGAGCTGGTTCCAATGATGCGACTTACCACTCCCTGCAATCGATCTACGTTTAACTCCAGGTATTTGAACTTTAGGGGCCCTGTTAGGTCTGTTGATTTTGTCCAACAAGGTTACCCACACTGGGTCTCCCGTAAAAACATTTTTTGTTCAGAATTATTACCAGAATCGCCAATTTGAAACTCCTGAGATACGTGTTAGAGGAGTCAGGGGGGTTTGCCTGGTGTAGAAAGTTTCGGAGATGCTTAGAATCCCAGATCTAAGCTAGCGATCTGAGATTATAAAAGTGAACTCCCCAAATCAGTAGTTCTTGAATAGGGTTATTGTTGGATATGTTAAACAGAAAAAGGTACTTGGTAGTTATATGTTGGCGGGTGAGTAGCATGTTTATTTTGCTTTGGATGTCCCCATTGTCCACTTCGTTCCTCGCCCTCTCTTGGTCAAAACCTGCCCAATTTCTTTCAGCCCTACCGTTTGCCTCGCCGGTGAGCCCGGCGCTAGATAGAGAGAGATGTCCTGAATATTACTTAGGAGGCTACGGTATTGTTCCGGCATGTGGCCTGGTTAGTTAGGATCCGTTATCGGACACTAGAACGTTTGGCAGGTACCTGTGGGATTGCAAATAAGGTTGTACTTAGTTCACCATATAAATTAACATATGTTGTCGTATAGATGGTCATTCAATATTTTACGACTACTAGCCAATATTGAGGTATGCGTTCCACGACCAAATCAGAAACGTTGTCCCTTGGGTGGGGCCCCTGCGAAGCTCGATCATGGATTCTCCCGCGACAGGGGCCCCTTGGAATTCCCAGGTCCCCTTATACGTGCCTTATAGGAGCAGCCTGTCTGGCTTTCTGGCATTCTGTTGCCACGTGAGGCTGACCCCCTCAATATTCAATCGTCCTTGCAATGCGCCCCAGATCTAGCTCCTTAGCCAGCGTTTTCATATTAACAATTCCCGGTGTCCCTGCATGCAACATGCTGCAGAACCCTGGTTTGTAAATTTGTTTGGTGTAGGACTCCCCGCCTCACCCCACAGTAGACATCCCTCTCTTATAGATAGTTCAGTATTGTTGGTACAGGAAAGGCCTATCTAAAGTTCTCAGGTTTTTATGGTTTTTCCGGCCAGGCCTCTATCTACCAGTTAATGATACGAGGCGGTCAATTGGGTCACTTTTGCTGTTAGGCTACTGGCGACAGTCCGTTACCGCGGCGATTGGTAGATCGGCCAGAGACAAAGAAAGTCTCATATTATGATAGGATGCCCGGTACAAAACTCCGTTTTGGTAAGCCGCGGTCTATCTTCCAGTTTGCTGGCTCAGTGGTTGGCCCTACTGGCTTCTCAAAGCGTCGCCATGGGAAATTGTTATCCCCCTGGCCACGAGACTGTAAATCTAGGGAGTGTGTAAACAAATGAGTAGGCTGCTAGAACTCCAGACCACCTATCATTCTCGGCGGACAGGATGTTTGGTGGTGGGCTGTTCTCCGCATACAATTCCAAAGATTAGCCGGTATTGGTCGCTGTCTCACTCTAGACAATGTGGAAAGTCCGCCCCACTACAGGTATATCATTGAAAAACGTTTTACACCCAGCGAACAATTGCTAGGAGCCTCTACTGTCCAGTTGGCTGATAGTCCGGCTCGGCGCAGTTTATATAGAACAGAGTTTATTGCCAGTAGTAATGCGACGGGCGCCTCTCTTCCGTTCCGGAAGTTTGGTGGGACTCAGGATGGCTCCGACTCCACAATGGTGAATGCGTAAACGCAGGTCACTCTCAGTTTGGTTATGTGTCGCTGGAATTGGAGAGAACGGTATTCGGAGACGTTAGTCCAATCTTTTTATGTCGTTGAAAGGCTTTCTTTCATTTTGATGCCCCAAGTCCAAATATGCTTTTATTTGTCCCAGTTTTTAAAACCCGATTAAATGTTTAGCCGGTCATCATAAGAATGCTATTTGATGGCTTATACTTCTCGTTATGGAATAACGTATGTAAAAATCTTACTCTCTTGACCCAAGAATGCTGTAACTCGCTTTTGATTGCTATTGGGCTCTGGTGCTTATTCT
>BHFT01008730.1:0-43229 GCA_004320025.1 Laticauda laticaudata
AATAAAATTGAGAAAATTAAGAGAGGAGAAAAACTATGTAGAAAATGTAAAACAGTAATAAGATATGGAATGGAACGTAAAAATGAGCATGAATTTGAGTTTGTGTCTGTATGAAGAAGTGTAACCCGGGACCATGCTATTTTCAAAAAAAGATGTTTTATATGTATTTTTTTTATGAAAACCCAAATAATATTTTTTTTTCAAAAAAGTGGTTTAACTGGATGTATGTCTGGTTCCTGCAGCACTATCCATAATGCTAACAATGAATAAAGACTCCTGTAGCCCAGTTAATGTATGAAAAATGGCCATGGACTAATCATAGCATCACCTAAACTGAAGTGGGATTTAGCTGCTACCACTTCTTCGTAACCTTTCTTCTGCTCTCAGCCCCATTCCTGTGACCCACTTTTCTTTACACTTGGCAATCAGTAAAATTGATTGTGTAGTTCAGTGGTTTGCACACATTTATTGCTAATGTGTTGAGTTTGTACTTGCAAAGATTTCAGTATGATGTTGTTTTGATAATTCTGAGATGAGCCTTCTGTTGCTCTTCAGTTCTGATGCTAAGATTGCAGAGTGCATTTAAAACTGAAAAGTCCATAAGTTGGCTTGGGCTGTTTGATGAATTTTGGGTTGTGAATGCACTTTAGTCATTCTCTTGTGCCATGTTGATGCTTAGATTCCATGGTATATCTAAAATGTCAAGACTGCATTCTAGTGAACTGTGGATATACCTCATTCTGTTAACTTCCACTGAGTCAGCTCTGGGGGTGGGGACGGGATGAGTGGGAGCTTCCATGATTTTTGTCCTATTCAAAGCTTACATGCAGATTTTGGTCTCATACTGCATGATCATATTCAATTAATTTATTATAAGAGTTATAATTAAGCAACATGCAGACAGCATTTGGCTTAAAAATATTTTTAAAATTTGAAGACAAAACAACAGCAAACAGAAATGAAAAGGAAACAGTACATTAAATTTATGTCTACTGCTAATTGATTACTGGCTTAATTCGTTGGCTTCTGTGAGTTAACTGCTGGCTAAATAATGTTGATGAGACAGTCTGTTTTCTTTGTTTAGCTTAGTACATTGGCTGAAAACCTCCCCCCAAAAATATTTTAAAAAATTAAACCCTGTTTTCTTTACTGAGAATCTGGAAGTGTTTTCTGATAGTAATTTTTAACATAATATGATGGGGTGAGTTACCCAATTAATTGGTTGACGATGATCATTGTAGCAATCTTTCTGAAAGCTGGCTTCATGAACTGCTATCAAATCCAAATCTTGTTGACCAGTGCTGCAAAGTGAATGAGCAAAAGACTTGTTCCAAGTTTAATTTATTAATTTATTTAAAGGACATATGAGACATATTTATTTAAAAGCAACAATTCTGGGTGGCTCACAAAGCCAAACTGTCATTAAAAATAAGAAAAGCAATACTCAGAACATGGTATCACAACCTTGTTTCTCCAGTGCAGCCAACACCATCGTCTTCAGGCTCTAGCCTCTCCCTATTCTAGTGGTTGGGAGAAGAGCCAAACATATAAACTTCCAAAAGGCTGAAAGAGTCAACGTCTGCTAGATCTCAAGGAGAAGGGTGTGGTCTTTGGTATTCTCTGAGGTTGGTGGTTTTCTTGCAAGACATGTCTTGCAGTGCTGATGATATTACTTAGTTTGCTAGCAAAATGTCTATAGGAAAACTACCAACCTCAGAGAGCACCAAGGACCCCATAGCTGAACCCTGAGCTACAAATATTATCTTCTAAAGGGAAGGGTATTCCACAAAGTAGAGGCTGCAACAGAAAATGTACACTTCTAACATCTATTAGATGGCATCATTTCAGGGCAGAGATCAGGAATGAATCTATCTGAACTGGTGGTGAAAGAGACTGATACCCTCAGGGAAGAGTGGTTCCACCAAAAACCTGACCCTATTATCATGTCGGACTTCGAAAGTGACAAGCATCACAAGAATTGCTTTTCTAGTTCTTTTCTATGTGGAACATTTCAAGTCTTGTTGAGGTTTTTCTTACATTTGAAACATTTTTTTTTGTTTTTTGGGCACACCTTGGTCAGGGTGAATGAAGTGTGATTAGAAGGATTAGCAGACTTTATGACACAAGTAAATTACAGTGTTACTAGGTATCCTTGGCTAAACCTATTTTACCTCACAAAATCTTGAAAATAAAATTGTGTGTATGTGTGTGCACATACACAGGAGAAAAAGAACTCAATTACAATATCATATGCTGCATATGATTAAGAATAAAATACTCTGGTTTCTTTCTTCCTTCATTTTGTGTTGTATCTATTTAAATAGTAAACAGAAAACAAGTACTATATTGGATTCTTTTATATTGAAGATCCAAATGTTCATTTTTCTGTCTGTCTGTCTGTCTGTCTGTCTATCTGTCTGTCTATCTATCTATCTATCTATCTATCTATCTATCTATCTATCTATCTATCTATCTATCTATCTATCTATCTATCTAACTAACTAGAATAATAGGACTATGCATGCTTTGAAAATGGTTAGGAAGAAGTGCTTTATACTTCACCTAAGCACAACATCTTCATGTTATTTATCAAAATAGCCTGGAAGCTTCTCCATGAGGCAATGCTATAAAATGTGTGTGTGTGTGTGTGCGTAAGAACTGATTATTTCACCTTTCTAACTCAGGGTCTTTAACTGCTACACCAAGCTGGCTCTTTAAAATGAGTAAACCTATTGATAAAGATAGGAATTGATTGTTAAGGGAAGAAGTATGCATCTTAATCCTGGAAAAGTAGATAGCATGAGAAAGAGGTTCCAAACAACCCTGGCTTAATTCTGTTTGGCATAAGATGAAGTAGACGGAAACTCTGAAATCTTTTATAATTCTGTTACTATGATGCCCTCCAGTAATAAGAACTGTTCCTGAAATCTTTGGGTTTTCTGACCTGTCTTACCTTGATGGATGATTTCAATCTTGTTCTCTAGCAGTTCTTCCAAAGAAGCAGGTCCTGCCCTCATAAGCAAATACAAGAATAAAGATATTTTTGGACCCTCTTAAAGGAGTTATAGGCAACAGAGCAACAAATAAACAAAACTCCTCAAGAAAATGTATCAGGGCATAATGGCAACTGGGCATAAACAGGTTTTCAATCTCAAAGCAAAACCAGAGTCTAAGGTTGAAGGTTTCCCTTCAGAATTTGTGAATACTCCGTCACTAGAACTTTTAAAGAAGAGATTGGACAACAATTTGTCTGGAATGATATAGGGTCTCCAGCTTGGGCATGGGGTTATACTAGAAGAGCGGTCACCAACTGGTGTGGGCCGCAGAGAAATCTCACCCCCAGAGCACCCCCCAAAACAATCCAGGCTGCGCAGAAACACAAGGCTGTACCACCCATATGGCCCACAGGAACCCTCCCCGCCCACTCTTTACCTGGCAGACTTGCCTGCTAAGTTGCTATTTTTCCTTCTTTTGTTTTCCGACCACCAGTTGTTCTGCTGTGCTGGGAGATTTAGATTAGCTAGAAAGCAGGAAATGGTTGGATTTCTTGCTTTCTAGCTAGTCTTTAGATTTTCAGCTGTGCTTTTAAGCACAGCCGAACCTCCCTAAGGACTGAAGGTTCTATTATTCAGTGCAGACTCACGGCAAGCAAATTTTATGTGACAGACTGAGCTAGCCGATGGCAGATAGAAAGATCATTGAATGATTCTGTGAGCAACTCAATCTGCCTGCCTGGTTTGCCTGATTTTGGGTAAAAGTTGCTCTTTTGTCATAAAAAAAATCAATATTTATATAAATATTTATAATATTTACATACAAGCCATGCCTAGCCAGTCACATGACCACCAAGCCACACCCACAAATTAGGCCATGCCCACAGAACTGGTTAGTGGTCCCTGGGATTTAAAATTATGAGTTTGGTGGTCCCTGAGGTCCAAAAGGTTGGCAACCCCCTGGACTAAAAGATTTTCAAGGTCCCTTCCAACTCCACTATTCTGTCTTCTGTAAATCAGTTTTGGTTCAACATGATTACTCTTATCACATGAATCAACTTTAAAAAATGAATTTTGGCTTTGTGGAAAGTCTATATAATAATGAATGTTAAGGTTTAATATGTACTTTAATATGTACTTTATTAATTAATTATGTCATCTTCCAGACTGCCAGTGGTAATGTGGAAGCAAAAGTAGTATGCTTTTACAGACGACGAGACATCTCCAATAGCCTCATTATGCTTGCAGACAAACATGCAAGTAAGTTGTTTTTTATTTTATTTAGAAACAAATAACATGAATTATGCATTCTTAAAATAATATTTTGTGTCTGTCTGTATGCACTCATTAGACTCGGTATGTAAAACTGAATATACATGCAATTTATTAATACTACATTACTCTTGGTGGGATATGCATTCAGAATTTCATGCCGTTCTGCATTTTCATAAAAGTAATCAAATATATCTTTACAAGCAATTAGAGTTGGAACTAAGGGCTGATAAATTTGCTGTTTGATTCCCCCCCTTTTTTTTCAACTACAGCATGATTTATCTAGATAATTTAGTGCAGAAGTATTTTTTCTGTATTTATTCATATTGTTAATAGTTCAGTAGAAGAGCAAAATAATTCAGCATGTTTTTCATGGTTTCTTTTGGTTCAAATCCTGAAAGATTAACATCTTGACTTTTAAATTTAGTTAACTTAAATTTTCCTTCCATGAATTTTTTTTATTCTTAATTTATGTTCCATACATCTGTGATTACTTCACTTAAAATATATCCCCAAAGTTGGGATGCAATAGAGGGGATTTCTAGGGAAAATATAATCACGATTAGATAAGCTTCTGCAAAATTTTGAACAATTCCCTTTTTTCCAGTATGCCCCTGCCATATTACATCTGACATACATTAGGAGGTTGCGATGGTGCTAGTAGGAATAAAGCAGGTGATTGCTAAAGATGGAGAGCATAAGAAACTATAGACAGTTTCATACCTTACTTCAATTTATTCCAATGTTTTAGTTTTGGTGAGTTGGGGGGGTTTATACAGGTTAGAGATCATGCTGTCCTTTGGTTGATGCTATTTAACATAATTTTTATTTTACATTGTGCAGCCACCCAGAATTATTTTGAAGGTGGGTAGCCTAGAAACTGAGTAATTAAATAAACAATTGATTAGGTAGAGTTCCATGTGAACTGTGTAGTCACTTTTCTGAAATAATTGTTGCTTATGATTTATTTATTAGTTACAGTTGCTTTTATGGCATTGCAGTCATTATGAATCTTAAGCCGCTCATAAGCAAGAGTGACAGTGCAATATTCATAGTTTAATTAAAAATCAAAATCATTAAACATGTTCCAACATAATAACAATTCATCATATCAGCAGAATAAAAGATACCACCATAAACCTTTACAATAGTCTCAGATCTCCGGTATCTTTATTATTAATGACTCAGTCCCTGACTGCTTTTTGAAATACCACATCTTTTAACAGCTTTCAGAATTCCAGGAGTAAAATTGTGATGTAGAAAATATTTGCCTGCAGGCCTTGTCTTGCTGCGGCAGGATTGTCATCAAGCACTTTCTGCAGACAAGTAGGTTCTGTTTGGTGTAAGTAGTTATATAAAAAGACCTGAAATTACAGACGGCTTTAAAGTTATAACTAACACCTTGAATTGCACCTAGGAACAAATTGAAGTAGTGTAGCTCATAAAACACCAAGGCATAGGATTCTTGCTATCAATACATGGATTACTACTGTTAGTATGTGGATTGTTTTACAATATTGTTTCCTCAAATGGTAGTAATCTTAAAAACATGTTTGTTTGATGCCATGCTATGTTTTCCCCTGGAGTCCACTGTTCAAACCAAATATAATAATGAGTACCTTTTATCTGCATAACAGCCATTTCTCTTATTGATAATGACTTTATGCACTTAGAGTTTGACTCTTACATATATGCTGGGGTGGGCTGGTACCAATTGTTAACTTGATGACCAGTTTGGCGAACCGACAAATCCCACCCCTGGCTGGCTCCGCCTACCCCTCCCCTCCCCAGAGTTCCCACATGGCCCGTTTTAGATCGCAGGTAAGTGCAGGGCCTATGCAGAAGCTCGGGGAGGGCAGAAAACGGCCCTCCCAGAAGTTCTGGAAGCCATTTCCGGTTTCCAGACAACCTCTAGAACCCCCGGGGAGGGTGAAAACAGCCTTCCCCCACAGCCTATTTTTGCTCCCAGGGTGGTGCAGGAGGTTGATTTGGCCAGCCCATCATGGCCATGCTCATCCAGCAACCAGGCAGAGAACCGGTTGTTAAATTATTTGAAGCCCACCCCTGCATATGTGTCTCATTAACCAGATTAATGTCAAAAATATCAAACTATTGCCCAAAGCTTCTACTTACCATAAGTATGCAGTGGGCAGTCTTTAGTGAAATTTTGTGACATTATAATAAAGTGTAGTTGTTATGTTGTAAATATTATTCTTATACACTTTTATTCTGCTTGTTCTTTTAACTCCGTTTAAATTATATTTTAATACCTCATTAAACTAGTGCTTCTGATAATGAAGAAAAATGAAGTGACCTAAAATGTAAAAATTATAATTTTAAAACTTTTATAAACTAAACTATTTAAAAACATAAAGAATTAAATTATTAAAACCTATCTTGGCAGGGTTACGATTTTTGAATGTTTCAGAACACTCAGAAATACTCTGAATTTATCATATCTGTATATATAATGAGTGAAAATATGGAAGACATATACATTCTTAGAACAGTGCACAACTATATAGGATTGAACATTGCTAATGTAGGTATCTTTCTTCATTGTGTCTGTCTAAAGTGTTTTGGTGGCTTATAAAGCATGCTTGAATAAACATTGTTTCCTACCATAAAGACTTTTGACTTTAGCTCCTTACCTGACATTTTAAGCTCGGTTTAAGAAATTAAGTAATGCAGCAAAGCACATTGTTAGGGCATAAGCATTCTTGCTCTTGTTCTTGTTTAATATCAGTCCACCCAAGTAACTGCTGAAGCAGAATTTGAACAAGATGGCCTATATATCTAGAACTTGAATAATTTTTTCTCTCATAAAAGAGAATATTTGTTGTTCAGGACTGAAATAAAGGATCCTTGATGTTCTCTGAGCTTACATCATCATCATCATCATCATCATCATCAGGATAATTAAACATCTGCAAGAAAACAAACTCAGTGAGCACCAACAACCCCTCTAATTTCCTCCTCCTCCTCCTGTCTTTGCAGTGCAAAAAGTAATTTTATGGAATTGAGTGCTTGTTTGCAGTTACAATATTTGATTTAGATAGGTCAGAAACAAAGTTTGGAGACAGTAGTTCTTTTTAAAATTTATTTATTGGTAATACCTGGCTCATCACTCTCATGTTTTTCACTTATTTCTTTCTTATTTTTAATGTTGATTGTAATGCTAGTATTAGGTAATGAGGGCTGAATGAAAGTATAAAAGTGTCATGCCGAAGTATTTAATTCAAAATGAGTTGGACAGCAGATTCTGTGTTCCACAAATATCTGGGACATATGCTTAAACTTTGGAGGTGAGGGTGCGTTAGTTTACATAATGTAACTCCATTTTCTTTGGAGTTTTTTTTTTTCACAAACTCCTTGAAAAGTTTCTAATTTTATTTGCCTAAATGGTATATATCAGACATTTTATGGCCCACAGGCAGCATCCTGCCCTTCGGTTATCCTTATCTGGCTGGTGGCATTGTCAAGAGGGGGCAAAACATCAGCATGGTATTGGCAGAAGGTGAGGCGTCACCAGAGGCAGGGAATTGGCCTTGTATAACGGTCCCAATTTCGCATGTGGTCCCTTGGAAAAATTGATTTCTCACCCTGGCTGTGCATAGTCACGTTCCTAGTATAAGCTATACTACAAAATTGGCTTCTTCTGATTCTAATTGGTGAAAAATCTCAGTTATTTTGCTGTCAAGAATTTATAATAAAGTGGGAATACAAGGAAAAGTGAAATATTAAAACTTAATTTGCCTTTACTTCCTTTTACCAAATTCTGTATTTCATTATGCTCAATTTACAGTATTCTTTGGTTTTTGTAAATATTGAAAATGAGCTGGAAAGTTTCATGGAGGACAGAAATATTTCCTGAAAAATGGTTCTAAAGATAATACCAGGCCTCTCTTTTCTTCTTTTGTGTAGAAGAAGTTGAGGAAGAATCTGAAATTCCCAAAGAAATAGATCTGACCGATAAACAGAAACACCAATTGAAGCACAGAGAATTATTTCTCTCTCGTCAGTATGAGTCCCTCCCTGCAACACACATTCGGTAAGAAGCTGTTGAGAATACTGTTCTAATCATGGATTTCTGTGTGCTGCTAGCTAAATGATCAGAATAAGAGGTTTACTTGTTTTCATGGGATTCAGTAGTGCCACAGTAGAATTTGAATTTGTAAAATTAGAAAAATGATGCAAATGTTCTTATGTCATCTCAGAATTAATTTGCATTTTATTTTATTTTATTATTTCATTTCATTGTTTCAGTGTTTTCTTTCATCATTAGCACATCCCTGTAATTTGCATTATAGGGCAAATCAACAAAGTCCTGAAAATAGAATATGTAGATAAGAACATGCAGTTTAAAAAATATCCAACTTGGTCAGGGATGAATCTTGGAGGGATGAACCAGCAAGATGAACACACAAATGGGAAAAATTTGATGAAAAGAAAATATTCTGAAGATTGTTCATTGGCTTCAGGTGAAAAGCTTTCATTATGTGGCAGGCAATATGTGGAAATATATCCCCTAATCCAGAGGTCTCCCAACTGGCTGGAGAATTCTGGGAGTTGAAGTCCACAAATCTTAAAGTTGCAAGTTTGGGGACTCCTACCCTAACCTGTTATAGCCTGACCATTGTTCCCAACTCCCATTTTTTTCTGTTTCTAGCCACCCTGAGTAGTAGCAGATTACTGAATCTAGATAACATTTGAGTTCTTTGAGGAATTACAGAAATTAAAGGATTGAATAAACCTACCCCTCTTCCCTCTTAGTAGGTTTTTGACAGAAAGCAGATGAACAAATTCACATATAGTAGGAATTCAGGGGATGGAAGAATAAATAAGGAAAGCCTTTTCAGATCACTGTTCAGTTCCTTTCGATATCTGGCAATCTTAATCCATGCATAAAATAAGTAATGTTTTACCAATATTATTTATCTATTTTGATTGATTTTTCCTTTGCAGTGTGAAGTGCTCAGTAATATAATATTAATGAATATCTTTTAATGAGTGATTATTTTTGCAATTATTAGACGATTGTAAATATAATTATTGTGAGAAAATGGAAGACAGATTATTTACTGCCTTGATTTGTGTATAAAAGGTGAGAAAAATCTAATACACGAAAGTTAGTTAATATTAGGATTTCTAATGAAAGTACTGTTTTTACAGCAGCTATCATATTCTGCATGTGTGACAAATTACTATGTAATAAAAACTAGTGTAATTTCAATGGTTATTTTGGCTTTACCTTTTTTCTTTGTTTCTTTAACTATCATTCTTTAAAATGCAAATAATAGTTACTAGATATTGATGTGATCTGAAGGATGTTCCATTTGTTGCTTATCTTGTGCATTTGCCTTCTTGGGTGTCATTTTGTTTTGACTATTATTCATTCACTGTTGAAATGAAATTGTGATACATGATTTGCAGAGAGGTACAATAACCCTGCCATGAAATATAATCATCTATATATTTTTAGACATTCCCACTATTTTTTCCAGATGTTTTCTCTGCTTTGGCAAAATTTAAGTTTATTTAGCATTTAAAATAATGTTTTGTAATTAATTGTGAAAGGTGTGTAAAATTTATGTAATATGAAAAAAATGAAATTAAAATAAATAACTAAAATCTGATATATTACAGTGAGATTTGTGATAAGTAAAAAAGTTGGAATTAGGATTACTAGACAATTTTATTTACGTATCACAAATGCTTTCATACCACTTGAATCTCCAGACTCCAAATGCAAGTAAAGAATTAGGATGCAATAGAAGAGAATATATGTAGCTCAGGATTAAACTGTGGAGTCCTTGGTGCTTTTTGATCTTGCTTGTTTGCTTGCTTGTAGATATTTCATTACCGAACTAACCCATCATCAATAAGTGTAGGCTTTGCTACCTGTTTATGTACAATAGCTTGCCCTGTTTTGGTTAGGATGTGGGATTCAATGGGAGTTCCTAGATTAGGGAAATGATATAATTAGGCAAATGACCAAGCTGTGGATGGGATGGAATGGGATGGATGGATGGAAGGCAGGCAGGCGCAGGCTTCTCATGCTTCCTGCTGACTTCCTATAAGGAAACTCAGTGGGGAAACCAGCAGGAATTTGGAAGTTGCTTCCACTTCTACTGTTTTTCTTTTTTAGGTAAGGAAATATCCCTGAAATGATGACACAACAGTACATGGGTTATCTAGTACCTAAAATAAAGTTAATAAAATATATATCTCAATTAAATCCTCTATTAACAAACTAATGCAGGGAAGGAATGCCTATATTAGTGCCAAATTTTGGTTAACTTTTATTAAATGTTTGTAGCATTTGTTAGAGCCAGCAGCAAGCTAGAAATGAGGAGATTGCAAGTTCTAGTTCCGCTCTCTTGGATCACCTCACTCACAGGGTTATTGTTGTGGGGAAAAAGGGGAATGTGTATTAGGTATGCCACCTTAAGTTATTTATAAAAAATAACAAAGGCAGGGTAAAAATAAATACATAACAGATGAGTATGCATGCCTAAATTGTATATTGGATATACAAAGTGTATGTTGTTTATAAAAAGTTTGAACAATATTGTATGAACTGATATTATTTCCTGAAATTCTAGTTTTGTTCATTACATCAAAAATCTGCTGAAATAATTGTGTATATCTCTGTGTGTTTAATAAATGGGGAAAGGAATTCATTTTTGGCTAGGTATTTCGGTGGCACCTGAAATATATGAGGGAGGATGGGTTTATGTTTAGGAGACAAAGAAAATAAAGCAAAGGTTATAAAGTTTTTCAAATCTCGAATGATGGACTTTTTGTTAGAACTCTTTCTGAGTCAAAAAAATTGAACCTTTATAGTTAAACTGAAGCATATTATTAAAAATTGAGTATTGGCAATAAAATGTTCAAATATAATTTCCTTCACTGTGAAACATTCCTATTGAACTTCATATTCCCCATGGAGACTGAGTACATGTCCTAGGAACAGGTAAGCCATGTCACTAGATAGTACTGCCTTTGTTATGCCTGAGAATTTATGAGGGATCAGTTTGTGTGGTAAAATACACATCTAAATCTGCAGTTAAATACAGTTGCTAAGAGAACAATAGTTCAGTTTTGTTTGATCTACCGTGTTTCTCCAACAATACGCCCCTCCATAGGAAGGCCCAGCATGTTTTCTAGGCATAAGGTGAAATTAAGCCCCTCCCCCAAAATTTAGGCCTATTTTAAAATAAGCAAAATGGGAGGGAAGGGTGGGGGGGGGGACTTGCCGCTAGGAGTGCCCCGCGGGCAGCCATGCCTCATTACCAGCCATGCCTCATTACCAGCCACTCCTAATGGCCAATCAGAACGCGGAGAGCTCCTTACCCCTGCCAAGTGCCTTTGCTGCAGACCTGGGTATGGTGCTGGCTGCAGGCCGAATCAGCAGGTGGGCAGTGGTATGGTGTCAGCCTCGGTGGTGGTGGGGCACTTTGCGTTGCAGAACCTTCAGCGCCTGCTGCTGCAGCTTGCTCTGCCGCCATCGCTTTCCCTTCTGCCCTCACCATGGCTTATGCTGTGTTCAGAATGCTGCCATTGGGCAAGACACAGAGGCCGGAGTCCCTGCTGGACATCGCAGTGGTAGCAGAGAAGTGGCCCTTCCAGTGGTTGGAGAAATGGGGGAGCCACCTCTGTAGCTTCCATGGGTCCTGCCGATGGTGACATCTCTGTTGCCAGCGCCATCTCCAACAATAGCAGCAGCAATGGAGGGACAGACCCTGCTGCTGATGAGAACTGCCTGCCCTCCTGCATGGCTTTGCTTGACAGTGGCTGTGTCAGCAACGTCCTGCAAGGATGATTCCTCCTCCCTTCCCGGTAGTTTTAAAAAGGGAACTATCCATTTTGTCCTTCGAGCAGAGGCAAACCTTCCAATCCAAACATAAGGGTCTATAGGATGATTCCCTTTCTCTTATGTTTGGATTGGAAGGTTTGCCCCCTTAGCACCCCCTTAGAAGAATGAATGAATGAATGAATGAATGAATGAATGAATGAATGAATGAATGAATCAACAGGAGAATCCTCTGGGAAGTTTGGCAGGGAAAGAAGAGGGGGAGGGAGAGAGGGAATAGTGTTTTTGGGATTTACCAGGAGAAATCCAGGAGGTGGATTTCTATCCTATTTCTTCAAGGAGATGAAGGTGGGGAGTGCATTTAAGGGGGTGCTAAGGGTCTGTATGATTCCCTTTCTCTTATGTTTGGATTGGAAGGTTTGCCTCTGCTCAAAGGGCAAAATGGATGGATGGTTCCCTTTTTAAAACTACCAGGAGGGCGGGGAGGAAACTGCCTGGCCAGTCTGTATTCCTACAGAACTGATGGAGGGAATGAGAATAAAGAAAGCTTAAAAGAGGGGGAAAAGATCCACTGGGGAGTTTCGGGTGGCTGGAGCAAGAGAAGAACGTCTGACCGTACAGGGGACAAGACCATGACCCAAAACTCTGGGGTGGGAAGCAAAGTGAGGTGTGTAGGGGAGAGAAACAATGGCATCACCCTCCTGCCGCCTCTTCCACCCACCGAAGCCCGAATGACTCACCAACTTGCAGGATGTTGTTGACGTAGCTTCCATCAAGCAAAGCAGTGTCCCTGCGGGAGGCAGGCACTCGCTGGCAGCAGGGTCTGTTCCTCCGCTGTTGCCACTGTTGTTGGAGGTGACATTCTCAAGAGAGGTGCCACCGCCAGTAGGAACCATGGAAGCTACGGAGGTGGCTCCCCCACCTGAGAAGTGGCTGAAATGTTGCCAGTGAAGGAATGCACTCGAACCGTTCCTCTACCCGCTGGAAGGGCCACTTCACTGCTACCGCTGTGATGTCCAGCAGGGACTCTGGCCTCTGCATCTTGCCCAATGGCAGCACTCCGAACACGGCATAGGCCGCGGCAAAGGCAGAAGGGAAAGCAACTGCGGTTGAGCAAGCGGCAGCAGCAGGCGCCGAAGGTCCTGTGATATAAAGTGCCCCGCGGCCGCTGAGGCTGAAATCCACACCGCTGCTTGAACACTGACCCGGCCTGCAGCCAGCACCATACCTGTGTCTGCAGCAAAGGTGCTTGGTTGGGATGGAGAGCTCTCCGTGCTCCACCATGATTGGCCATTAGGAGTGGCTGGAGGCAAGGTATGGCTGCCCGTGGGATGCTCTAGGTGAGGATACACTGGGGGGGGGNGCTCTAGGTGAGGATACACGGGGGGGGGGGAGGAAATGACAGCCTAGCCGTTTTGTCAGGGGTCAAAAGAAAATAAGGCCTGGTCTTATTTTCTGAGAAACATGGTAGTAACTGAGCTTTTAAATTTCTTTTAATTTTTAAGCTGCCACAGAATATTATTAATCCAAAACAAAATATTTTTCTCACTTCTTGACATCAAAATGTTTCATACAAAGTAAAATACAATAATTTTTGAAAAATTATATTGGAGCACTACAATTCATATCTATCATATATTACAGATTGCATTCTCTCTGAATTTTATATCCCATTTTTGAATGGTCTGTAACTTAAGCCCATGTCACATTGCACCAACGGATGCAAAGAGGATGTAAAACGTTAAAAAAAGCTTGCCATCTGTTGGAAAACGCTATGCATCCGCATCCGTTTGTTGGTACTCACTGCAGACGTGTTTCATACGCTCATCCTTTGAGGCATCCGCTCCACTGAAATTTCATCTGCTAAAGAAGTTTTGAGCTGCACAAACACTTTTGACATGATTGAGAACTGATTCCAGCTGTTGGTACGATAATAAAATCTGACATCCATAGCAACACCACGTTCTAGTTCCGTTTATCATGCCGTTTAAACTTCCTGTATACTCTTCTGGCATCCTCTGGGCATCGACTCCACTCACTAGCTCCTACTCTCGCTTTGCTTAAAACAGGATAAGAGGGGAAACAAAAGGTACACGGAACGTTCTACACTAAGCCAGTTAGTATCTCACAGAAATAGAGAGAGAGATGAGCAGTGAACGGTTTCATCGCTATATCACTTCATTGCTGACGGTCCTTCCTATGAACATCCCTTTAACGAGGGGTCACTGCTACATGACTACCACGTTCTGGGTGTCATAATACTCCACTTTCTTTCCGTTCTGTTTATGCAATTTTTGCCATTTTTTGGCATTTTGTGTAGCACCCTCCAAAAATTTGCTCGTCCGCTGTGTCCTTTTTGCATACATTTTGCATCCGTCGGCCAGTGTGACCTAGCCTTTACAGGTAGTTCTCTAGCAATCACAATTGGGACCAGCAATTCACTTGTTAAGTGAAGTACTGTAATTGCTAAGTGAAACTGTAGCTCTTCTTTTGATGTTACTTCAGCTTTCCTTTGCTTTACAGACCTGCAAAAGTTGTGAATGCAAAGATTGGTCACAAGTTACTTTTTCATCACCATTGTAACTGCAAACAGGCACTGAATGAGACAGGCACTGAATGAGGCAGTCACTAAATGAGGACAGTATTAGGCTATATTAACCTGTATCAGGCTGTGTCTCTTTTTACTTTTATGTAGGCCTTCTACCTGTTTCAGATTCAGAAAAGGCTATGGTGTAAATAACTAGCTAGTCTCAATTATGTGTAAAGAAATGAAATTTACAAGTAACATATATTCTTAACAGCTTAACAGTTATATCTCAATTGATTAAACATGTATCTTTACTAGTCTCTCTGCTTTTGTTTTCTGTTTCCTGGATCTCTTGTCTGATCTAGACTTCTAAGAGCTAGAAAAAGTTGTTAATTTCACTTTAGACAAATGATACTGTGATTTTATTCAAAGACACTAATTAGCCTTGGAAGAATATTGAAGACCTTTGCTCACTATGAATAAATTGTATTTAACATCACATTCTGATTGATTAGCAAAAGACAAAATTTGAGTAATTGTAATTCAAGGCAACTTCACTGAATAGATAAAAGGCTTTAAAAATCTGGATGGTGTTTGATGTCTCAGATAAGAAGAAGAATTAGTCTGAAAATGAATAAACAACACACAAAAGTCTTGCAGGTAATATAAGATTCTTTTGCTTGAAATAAAAGTTTTGTACCTGCTGCTATTAAATTATTTATGACTAAAGTAATCACAGCTTTTTGTACAGAGCTCATTTAGGACCATACATGCATTCTAAATTCTTGAGGGCAATATTTTAGATTCTCAAGTCCTTCTCTAACACCTCTTTGCAATTAAAGGGTGTTTATTTTCTAACATGAAACATTGTGTTCAATAATTATTACTCTCTTGCTAAAGGGCCTGTCACAAAGGCCGACGGATGCAAAAAGTATGTAAAAAGGACACAGCGGACGAGAAAATTTTCCATCCGTTGTTATCGCGCTCTCAAAAAGTGGGCCCATAAAATTTGCATAAAAGAGAACGGACAACAATGGAAAGGAACTGGATGTGGAGAGGATGTCTAAGCGATGCTCCACGGAAGCCTTAGCGGAATGAGAAAAGTCGGACAGCGGCCAACCATCAGCCACCCCCTGGCCCTGGACTCTGGCTTGCTGCTGGGGCTTCTGCTGCTCGGGCTGACTCGTACTGTGTGCTGGGGCTTCACTGCTGCTGGCGCTGCTCGCTGGTCTGCTGGTGCTGGCTTGGTCCTGCTGGTGCTTTGACTCTGCTGCTGCTGACCTGGTCGCTGCTGGTCCTGCTTTTGCTGCTACTGTTGTTTGGTTGCTGCTGCTTGCTGCTGGTGGTGTTTGGTGGAGTCAGCCCTAGAACCTGCGAAGCCCCTCTGATGCAGGGCCCAGGAAGGATCGCTGACAGAGGGCAGGAAGAGGCATACTGCAAGAAGGGAGAGGAGGCACATACTCATCGACAGAGAACATAGAGATGAGGTTGCTGCGAATGGCTGAGGGAGAAACAGTACCTATGGCGGAAGGGACACAGGCTCTATTAAGTAGCACCAAGAAGGAAGCAGGCGGCTTGGAGAGAGAAGGCGGAGAGCCTGGGCTACAGCTTCGATGGTACTGCCTGGGGTGGTGGACGCAACATGCACACCTGGTAGCAGGAAAGCTGCGACCTCAAGAAGTCTGGCCAGGCCGCGGTCAAGCTGGACGCGACACGGGGAGAGGCCTAGCGTGATGGCCAAGTGCAGCTTCTGTGAGGGTGAGGATCGCCACCGAGGAGCAGGACGGCCCTCTGTCTACCTCTCTGGTCAGGCAGCCCCACAGAGAGCCAGGTCCTCTTCTGGCAAGAGTCAGCTCCTGTGTCCAGGCAGGTATCTGTGGAGCGCGCCCACAACAGAGACCACCCCGACAGCTGCAGCCATCCCCGTGGCGGAGCGCTGTGGAGGACCCCCTGACACAGTGGGAGCAAGGGAGAGGGCACTTCCACCAGAGACCAACCCACCCCCAGCTCCAGCCGTCCCACACGCGAAAGCAGGCAGAGAGGCCAGGACCCGGAGGACAGAGCCACACTGTCCTGCTGGAGATTAGGGACACCATCAAAAGCAAGCGTAGATCTCTCTCAGCTGGTACACACAGACATACCATCCTCAAACCGCAAGCCTTCCTCACACTATGTCAACCAGACCTCAGTGGCATGTCGTGAATCATACAGTACGCAGGTGAATAAGGAGAGGATTACTGGTCTTCTGCAGCAACCCTCCAGGCCCAGCTGAACCTGCTGCCGAACACAGTCCAGGTCTGCTCCTCCACGCCAGGTGATGTCACAGAGCCGTTCGCAAGGCTTTCACAGCCTCACTAGCCAAAGGCGTAACGGCTACCAGGAGTTCCAGCAGTACAGGCAGCCCTTCCAGTCCAGGCACAGGTTCATCGAACTCCACCGATGCCGACCGGACACCACAGATGCCACCCACGCACAGATGACACGCGCGCACGCCACATGACCCCACGCCTGCACCTCACTCAGCTGCAAGACCAAACATCACCCCACGACAAACTCGCCTCCTTCCTCCACCCCACAGCCAAGCCGGCTCAGAACATCTGTCATCGTCTTGGGACTAACACCCCATGTCATGGAGGAAGGGGCTCTCAACTTCACAGGACTGAGGCAGCTCTCTGAGAGCTTCCTCCACACACCATCCCCTGTTGTCCTCTCGGGCGCAGGCACCCCATGACACCTCTCAGACCAGCACTCCAGCAGCAGCCACCTCCATAGCACCTGGACCCTTCACCCCTGAGACTATGGGCACAGCCTCAGAGTGACACAAGAAGAGTGCAGAGACTTGGGTTGCTACCTGTTGACTTTACTTTGCTTGGGACACTTTTGCTGGGTCATTTTGCTTTTTACAGTTTGTTATTAATAAAGATTATCTTTGCTTTACACACTTGGTTCATTTATTTTAGTAAATAAAGTCTTGGTGGAAAACTTTTAGAAATGATTTAAGCCTTTGCATGCCTGTGGGATGGGTAAGGATAGCAGTGGCGATGGGCAGGTATACCTGTGGGATTTATTCTTGCGATGATGGTCTGCACACTTCTCTGACCACAAATGCTGATGGTGTTGTGTGGCACCCCTCCAGGCGTACTGCAATGCTCCTGTACGTGGTCCTGAGGCCAGGTGGCGCAGAGTCAGTGCCACCTTCAGTCCAGGGTCCAGGCTGGCGCCAGAAGTTGGTGTTTGCCTTGGTCAACTGGGTCTCTCAGCCTGCTCCACAACTTGTCAAACACGGCTGGGGGCATCCTCGTGAAGTTCTGGAATGCACGAGAGTCTTCGTTCCTCAGCTCCACCATCACTTGTTATAGTGCCGTACTCGGCTCTTCTCGCGCGATCCATCTTTGGACGCCAGACACTTCTTGGATGCCTCCTTTTCTTTGCGTAGAACAGGTGAAAGAGCCTGTAGAATGGCTTCGCACTGTTGTAGAACGATGGCGGCTAACGCAAAAGGAGTGTGTGATGATCCATGGGTGGAGATGACTGGATGCTTGTGAAAGAGCAAGAGCCAGATGAAGGCTGAAGAGGTCTGCACCGCAGGGCTGCTGGACTGAAAGTGAGATCCAGGTGATTTCTCCCCCTTTTTATAGGAAATATAGGTTTTCCGCTAGGTGTCCTTTTGCATCCTCTAGGCATCCTGCAGACATCCTAAATATCCGGATAAGTCCCCTATACGAAAGTTTTTTTCCGTTTTAATGCTTTGGTATGCGAGCTGCACCGCTTTCATCCTGTCTACGTTCGTGCTACTAACGTTGCGTGTCCGTTCCGCGTCCGTTTCGCTTCCTCCCTGTGTCCGTTTTCCGCTGGAGCAGATTTGAGTTGCATGGATGCGCAGCGGATGCCTAGCGATATAAGCGGACACGTAACGGATGAACAACGGACGTCTAAACAGATGTTCCCCGTATGCGTAGCGGATGTACTAACGGACACGTTGGATACTTTTTCCGCTCAAAAAGTTGTGGGCACTCAAAACTTTTTGAGCGGTTGAAATGTCAGTAGACGGATGCTGGACGGATAGAGAGTATGAAAAACGGACGCAGAGTACAGAACGGATGCATCGCCTTAACCAACGGATGGCAAGTGTTTCTTTCCGTTTTACATCCTCTTTCCATCCGTTGGTGCTGTGTGACAGGGTCTTAAATCTTAACTTCTGTCCAGTAGATTTGATTAAACATTTTATGTTAAATTTCATAGGAATAAGAGCGGCACAGAGTACATGTAAGATTTGGACGGCTTAAAAATTGTATTGTTATTTTAAACTGCTGATAAATCAAATTCAAGATAATAGCAAAATACTTTTGATTTTTCAGTGTCAAACACAGCTAATTTTATTGCCTATTGTTTTTCCTCATAGTTGATAAAAAAGGAATGGGAATGTTTTTTGTTTTTATAATACACCACCTAACCCAATATCTTCTTGAAGCCAAAATTTCAGTATTAAACAACTCTGATCCTATAGATATAGGGGCAGTTATGATGGAAGATTAATTTATGTATTTTTAATCCTTTCTATGTTCTAATTCTGGAATTAAGGCCTTCCTAAGATTCATGGCAAAATTTCTCTCAGATGGTCTGGTAACTGGCTTTTATCTAGCTAATAGACTTTCATTTTCTTCTGGTATCTCATTGTACCCTCTGCATTCAATAGTTATTGTCTTTCTTTAGCTCTCTTCATTCTATTCTGATCTTTAATAAACTTCTTCAGATTGTGACCATCAGCTCTCTTCAGCAGTACAAATATCCCCCAATTAAACTTAGGTTTACCAGGTCATGTTGTTTTTATTAAAATCCATTTTCAAAATCCATAGCTCCCTATCTCCATCTATTTCCCACACCTCAATTCCAGTTCTTTTCTTGGATTTCTGACTGATGTTTTTCCCATTTGTACCAGCTCAGTTCAGTAGCCTTTCCTTTCTTCTATGAGGTAAGCTTTTTCTGGAAGTCTAAACAGTCAATAAGCTAGAAGGGAGATATGGTGTATCCCAAAAATGATGTTGTATAAACTATTAGTCCTTGGCCTCTCCCCAGATTTTTTTTGATATATAAGTCTTTATTTTATTTATTTTTTATTTTTTAATTATAAGAATACAACATGGTGCAGCCGTTCTGGCATTACAATTGTTATACATATATAAATATTACTTCACCATTTACAATAATCTTGTTTGATAATTATTTGCTGTTTATTCTGATCATCATGGCTAGTTATGTTCCGACCTTGCCTTCTTCTATGCAACCACTGATAAAATTTATTCTACTTTTCATAGTACTCAGATTCCCGCTTGTTTTTTAATTCTAGGGTTAGTTAGCCTGTCCGATTCTACACAAGCTATAATTTTCCTTATTATCTCTGTTTCTGGTGGTATGCTTTGCTTTTTCCAGTATTGTGCATATATTATTCTAGCCACCGTCAGCACATATACTATTAGATAAATTAAGTACTTCTATTTCTTTCTGGTATTATTCCTAGAAAAAATTCTAGCTTAAATGGAGTACAGTCTCCCACCATTTGTTCCATCCATGCCTGGATCAATGTCCAATACTTTTTTGCAACATTGCAGGTCCACCACATGTGAAAAAAATGTACCTGATACATCTTTGCACTTCCAGCAATTTGGAGATAGACTTTTGAACATTTTAGAAAGCCTTGCTGGCGGAAGATGCCACCTGTAAAACATCTTACAAAGGTTTTCCTTGTATGCCATTGTTAATTTCCTATTGTGATCCAAAGCTTCATTTAGCTTTGTGCTCCATTTAGCCAATTCAATATTATAACAGAATTTTTTTGCCCATGCCACCATTGTTTCTTTAACATGTTCTTCCTCAAGTTTGTATTCTAATAGATATCTATACAGTACTTTTATTAATTTATTATCAGTCTCTAACGGGAGCTTATCCAGAATTGTTAACTCTTTATTAATGCCCCAGGTTTTCCTGTCCTGTGCATATCTTGTTTGTATTTGTAAGTAAAACCACCATTCTACATTTACCCCTTATGCTACCAATTCTGATCTAGTTTTCAGTTCTCCCTTTTCGTTCAGAACGTCTCTGTATATTATGATTTTCTCCATATTTATCAAAGTTGGGTGTATAAATGCTTCTAGTGTGGAAAGCCAAATATGTGTTTTTATATAATTTTGATATTTGATTTTGTTCCATACTGTTAACAGTGCCTGTCTTAAATACTGTCTCTAGAAATATTTCGGTACTGTACTGTTTTCGTACCAGCCTCTCCCCAGATTTTTGTTGTCCATGCACTATGATCATTTCAGTGTTTTTTAAACAGCAACATAAGCTAACCATAGTCACTGACAGCTAAGTTCCACATCTGCATCTATATCTACAGCTAGCTAAATATCTTGGAACTACTTATCCTTCACAGAACCTTTGAAAAAGTTTAATTTAACATCCTCCCATCTGCTCTGCTGGAAAGTAAATTTCTTAGAAATATATATATCACTTTAGGATCAATATTTAATGTTGATTTTAAGGTTTAAATGTAGCCTTGATGCTCACATTTCTACCAACCTTAAGTATATATATTGAATGTTCTATTTTTTGCTTGTTGACTCAGTATCATTGAAGTATGAGATCACGGGGAACTGTTATCATTTTAATCTGGGCTGCTACATATTTTTGATGTGTTGAAATCTATTCTCGGGCCAATGACAGTCAGATAGTTAATGTTATTGTCCTAATAATATATTTCAACATAGATTTGAAGTAAAGATTGTTACTAATAATTTGTTAAGGTTAAAATTTACATGCTTTTAATATATGAATTTTGATCTGGAATTTGTAAATTTTTGAAATTTTCTCAGTTTGTAAACTTTTGAGTTCTCCAGAACTCAAGTGGTCTTCTGCATGTTGTGTTTTAAGCAAAACAATAAAGAAAAAAGGGGTTGACAGGCATGATAAAAAACATCAATGGTGTGTATTTTGTTCAGAATCTGAGATAACTCAAGATTTAACTGCTACATGCAAAGCAGATTTCCTCTTGCTTCAAGAACTAATGGAACAAAAGCAAAAATAATAGCTTTTATATAAGCCTATGTAACAAAACCCCCATCAATTATATAGATCTATCTTCAGTACTAGGCAGAACAGATTGATCCCTTATGATGAAGAGAAAAGAGAAAATAAATGTATAATTCTCATATTGCAAATGCAATATGATGGTATGTTAATTGAAAAGGGAGGACCCACCCCCAATTAACTGCCATATTCAGTGTGAAAATGAATGTCCTTTCAGTTTTGTATTTTTTCTTTTGAACCATTAAATGTGTTCATGTCCACATAAGCACAGCAGACTATACATTCTCAAGATTTTAAGCATATTGAGAGATTTAGTTGTATAAAAATGGCAAGAAATAGAACTAGGCTGAGATACGTGTTCAGTCTTAATACAGAGCAGCTGTTGCAGTCAGTGTTAAATGACTTGAAATCTTCATCTTTCTAAATTTTGGTTGGCATTAACCGTAAATGATGGTTGTTCTGAATTTGCATCCCACACTTAATCTAAGAATAGAGACTGTCTATGGATAAAAAAAGGTGCAGACAGGTGTGATGAGGTCTCATTCATATTTACCATAATCAGTACAGTAGGTTAAGGAGAATAGCAAGTGTGTTCTACTCTTCGGGATCTGATTGGCCACTTATGCTAATGCAGGATATATGACTCGAGTAAGTCAATATAATTGCATTGATACAAGTGCTTCAAATTTTTAACTGCATTTAGACGGAATGCAATCCAAAAGGAAAAAAAAAGTGATATAAATAGATGTGTTGAAATGAAAGTATAGAGCACGAAAAAGTGGTTAAGCTACTTGGAGATTTAGAAATGAATGAGAATGGTGATTCATGAGCATCAGACATTTGTTTCAAATACATGATTTAAACACAAGTCTATTTCAATATATACAAAATGATATACAACATTTAATAAAATAAAATGGATTATTCATCATAGAGTGACTCCCCATCCCACATTCACTCTTGCAGCCTGCCTGCTTGCCAGCCCCTCATGCCAAAAAGTGAATTGCTGGGTCAGACATTCAGGTACAGTTTTTTCCATCTCAAATAGAAGCAATAGATTTTAGCAAACCAGGTTCTTCCAAAGCCTTCCCTTTTGGTTAAAGGAGAAAATGATTTGTTTCTAAAAATAAAGCCAGAGTTGCTAGGTGAGAGGCTGAAAACCAGGTGAGATTTATTATTTCCACTTGTCTTCTGATATAAATTGGAATTTTCAGGAACAACATTTTACCACATAATTAAATTAGTATAGGGTTAACATTTAATTTTACCTTTTGCATTATTGAATGTCTTGCATGAGACTACTCAAAATTAAAGAGGAATTTAACCATAAAGAATATTTTTCCTTACTTTTTTTTTTAATGAAGGGTGAGTCTGTGTGAAGCAGTGGGGTCTGATTTTCCCAGCAACATGTCACAGTGCTTGGGATGAGGAGATGATGTCATGAACTGTTTTGGGTTTATGAAAAATAGACTAGACAGGATAGGATAGGATAGGATAGGATAGGATAGGATAGGATAGGATAGGATAGATAGTTGCAAGAGACTTTTCATCCAACTCTCTGCTTTCTTAATTCTAGGTTGCTTCTCTTCTTGATCAATTCCCATCTATTGCTTCTTGTCCTGTCCTCAAGTGTTTTGGAGAATAGCTTGATTCCCTCTTCTTTGTGACAACCCCTGAGATACCGGAACACTGCTATCATGTCACCCATAGTCCTTCTTTTCATTAAACTAGACATCCTCAATTCCAGCAATCATTCTGTATATGTTTTAGCCTCCAGTCCCCTAATCATCTTTTTGCTCTTCTCTGCACTCTTTCTAGAGTCTCAACATCTTTTTTACATCATGACGACCAAAATGGAATGCAATATTCCAAGTGTAGCCTTCCCAAGGCATTATAAAGTGGTATTAATACTTCACATGATCTTAATTATATCCCTTTGTTAATGCAACCTAGAACTGTATTGGCTTTTTTGGTAGCTGTAGCACACTGCTGGCTCATATTTGAGTGATTGTCCACTTGGACTCCAAGATCTCTTTCACAGTTACTACTATTGAGCTAGATACCATCTATACTGTACCTGTGTATTTGGTTTTTCTTGCCTAAATGTAGAACCTTACTTTTTTCACCATTGAATTTCATTTAGGTAGATCGCGCCCAGTGTTCAAGTCTGTCAAGATTCTGAATCTTAAGCCTATCTTCTGCCTATTCATGAAAGCTTGGTGTCATCTGCAAATTTAATGAGTTCCCCATCTATCCCCTCATCCAAATTATTGATGATGTTAAGGAGTACTGGACCTAAAACAGAGCTGTGGGTTCCCCCTTGCATACTGAGTGTGGTTGGTCAGCCAGTTACGAATCCATCTGGTTGTCTAACCCACATTTTTCTATCTTCTCAAGTAGTAGATTGTGGTCTAATTTGTCAAATGCCTTGCTGAAATCCAAGTAAATTATATATGTACAACATTCCTCTAGTCCGCTAATTTTGTCACCTTGTCAAAGAATGCAATAAGATTTGCCTGGCATGATCTGCTTTTGACAAACCCATGTTGGTTTTTGGTTATGACTTTGTTTGCCTCTAGGTTTTCACTAATTTTTTGCTTGATAAACTTTTCCAGGCTGATGTGTCTGTAGTGTCCTAAATCTATTTTTTTTTCTTTTTTGAAGATGGAAACTACATCAGCTCTTTTCCAATACTCTGGCAGTTACCCAGTGCTCCAGGATCTTTGGAAGATACAGTTCCGTGGTTCTGAGATCACATCTGCCAGTTCCTTCAGAACCTTGGGGTGTAATCCATCTGGTCCTGGTGATTTAAACTCCTCTAGGGTGGACAAGTCATTGGTCAATGGGATGCGGTGGTTCAGTGACAAAGACACTAAGCTTGTCAACCAGGAAGGTCAGCAATTTGGTGGTTCAAATCCCTAGCACCACGTAACAGAATGAGCTCCTGTTACTTGTCCCAGCTTCTGCCAACCTAGCAGTTCGAAAGCATGTAAAAATGCAAGTAGTAGAAAAATAGCAACCACTTTGGTGGGAAAGTAACAGTGTTCCATGTGTCTTCGGCATTTAGTCATACCGGCCACATGACCATGGAGACGCTGAGTCTTTGGCTTTGTAACGGAGATGAGCACCAACCCCCTAGAGCCAGAAACGACTAGCACATATATGCAAGACGAATCTTTACCTTCAGGGTAGACAGGTGCTCACTTACCATTTTCTTGCCTATTTTAACTTGTGTTTCTGATCTGTTTTTTCGGTACTGTTTTTGATAGGTTGGACTCTTTTTTTTCCCTTTGTGTAAAAACGGATGCAAAAAATGAGTTAAATAGTTCTGCTTTCTCTCTGTTGCTTGTCACCTTCTTGCCACTTTCTTCCACTAGTGGACCAATTGTTTCCTTGACTTTTTTCTTGTTTTTTACATGTTGAAAGAAGCTTTTTTGTTGTTATTTTTGACTTTTGTCACAAGTCTTAGTTCATTATGAGCCTTAGCTTTCCTCATTTCATCTTTGCAGGCTTGGACTATTTGCTGATATTCTGCCTTAATTATGTGTCCCTCTTTCTATTTTTTATACTTATGTTCTGATTTAGGCTTCCCAAAAAACATGAAGCAGACTCTTTGTCCCAACAAAACCCCTTTTATTAAATGAAGGTGAATTTCTTGCATTCACATGCAGCCAAAGGCCTGGCAAACAGTCTTTCAAGGGTGTAATTTGGAGCACCTTATCAAGCTGGGAGAGCTGCCAAGTAAATACTTTCAAACACAGCGCTGACAAGGAAGGACTCAGCACAGAATCTCTGAGATGCGCAGACAGTTCTTCACACTGCTGCAACGAACAAATTGTTTCCTGCAAAAGTCTCCTCCCCTTTTGCTTCTCTTTTAATTCCTATGGGAGGGGCCATTCACTGTCCACCTCTGGCTTTACTTCCACATCGACCCTTAGTTTGTAATTATTCTTTTCTTTTGGCAGTTCTGTGCATCCACAGGCTGGGAACCAGCTCAAGCTGCTCCCCTGCCTCACTGCTGTCTGAAGCAGCTGTAACTCCCAATTGCCCTGGCCCCATCTCTGCCTCTAAAATAGAGCCCTTGTCTGAGCCTTCCTCAGCCTCCAGGACTGGCCCATGTTCCTACCCAACCTCCTCACTGTCCGACTCTGCTGCCAGCTTCACTAGCTGCTGGCAGGCCACAACAACTTGTTCTTTTTGTCTTTCAATTTTTCAGAGAGTTCTTTTTGCAGCCATGCTCATTTCTTTTGAGGGCTGTTACATTTCTTCTTCATTTGTACTCTGCTAGATTGGGCTTTTATAATATCAGGGTTTTTTTGTCTTTTACTTGCCAGTAAGCTTATTTAAGTACATGCTGGAGATGTACTACAGAGGAATTTCCCGAAAAAATAGATGATGATAACAGTGACTACTAAGCTGCCACACCAAGCCGGGAGGATGACTACAACAGTGACTACTACAGAGCCAGAGTATTTGTGAGATTGGTGGTTGAAATTATGAGCCTTTCAGGCTTCACTTTCAGTCCTGCTGTTACAAAACATATCAAACAGTAAGGGATCCTGGAAAAAATGGAAATTGTTGGCCTCTTAACTGCAACAACATAATATAATATAAGCTGACAATATCTGCATTGGAGGATTTCGCAATTAGCAGCACATAACTGTTTGTAATCGTTGCTTGACTTGATAATTGTTCAGTTACAGGTTACAAACAAAAAGAAAAATTGACTTAACAATCTTGAATGTTGTGCCTGATTCTCTTATTCAAAAATTATTAAAATAACAGGGCAGGGAAGAGTGAATGGTTAATGCTAACCACCTGTAGAAATGAAAGCTAATAGAAAAATGCTTGAACATGTTGTTAGAGACAAATTTGAAAAGGAATCCTTTCTCTACTCTTCTTACATTGCTAAGCAGAACAATGTGTACAACTCCAACCAGCAATTTTCAATTAATTCCAAACACAGCACTTTTGCAATTTTACTGTGTTTTAAAAAGTAAGATGTTCTATTCAGAACATAATTTTCATATCTCAGCCTTCCATATTATTTTTATCAATTTGGCCCCTGATTTCTGGGTTTCATTTCTTAATGCTCTCCTCGTGGGTGCTGTGGCCATCGTTGATGCAATAATGCTAATCTGGAATGAAATATCTTCTAGTTTAACCTGGCTTGACTTTTATTTATCATCTTAGCAAATTAATAGATATTTTTTGCATGACATTTTATTAAGCTGGATTTTAGCCTTGTCCTAACTGGTTATTTGATTCAAACTTGTATGTATGCTAATAGCTTTGATTGAACACTTTATATCCTGCCATTTTTCTTCTCACAGATACTGTTCTAACACATTACCTGTTACATTTTTGGAACATATGAGAATAAATGAATTTATCTTAACATTTATTTCTTGGATTAAAATTATTCTTTATTGCTTTTGCTAGACAGTGAAAATGACTGAATTGGAACATAATTACTATTGTACATTGAGTATATTTTAGGTCTTAATAGCCATTTTCAAAGCTCTCAATTTTTGTGAGAGTTATACAATAATATTGCACATTTTCTAGATAAATCAAAAGAAATCTATAATGTGCTGCCAATTGGCAATAATGTTTTTGTGAAAATATGGCATAAAATTAGGTGTGATTTACTATCTGGATTCTTGTATATTCTTAGGAATAATTATCAGAAAAATATTTTAATTAGTAAATGTCAAAATGGTAAACTGAAGTTGTGAGAGACTCCAGAAAGGAAGCAGAGAAGAAATGCTATTAGATGTGAAAACTGTGGGAAGGAAGGACTTCAAAGAGATTCCATCTGAATGAACTCTGTGAATCTTAGTGGAATCTTAGTGGAATTCACTTTTACAGTTTTCAAGATTATTTTACGTCAGGCTAGCATTATATACGCCTTTCTGAAATTTGTGTGCTTTTTGAATCCTTGGTTTGCCAGCTATATAGAGTATGACTGTGACAATAACACAGATGAAAAATGATAGTGGGTGGTTGAAAATGCCCATGTGTGTTTTTGGGGGGGGGCAAATTAAATATTATGTAAATTAATTTCATGTCCACTATGTATTTAAGAGGGATATCTATATAAATTCAATTTCTATAAACCAATATAGTTTAAATCAATTTGCATGGATCAGTCAGACTATGAAGTTCTTTCTTTCTAAATTGCAGCTTCCGTATGACAAAAAAAAAGTATGACAAAAAATGTTGAGACTCTGGAAAAAGTGCAAGAAGAGCAACAAGAATGATTAAGGGTCCGGAGGCTAAAACATAGGAAGAATGTTTACTGGAATTGGGTATGTCTAGTCTAATGAAAAGAAGGAGTAGTGAGACATGATTGCAGGGTTCCAATATTTGAGGGGGTCCCACAAAGACGAGGGGTCAAACAATTTCCTAAAGGACCAAAAGGCAAAGAAACAATGGACAGAAACTAACCAAGGAGAGAAGCAGCCTAGAACTAAGGAGAATATCGCTAATGGTGAGAGCAATCAACCAATGGAATAGCTTGCCTTCAGAGGTTGTGGGTGAACCATCACCAGAGGCTTTCAAAAAGAGGCTGGGTAACCATTTGTCTGAAATAGCATAAGGTCTCCTGCCTGAGCAGGGGATTGGATTTGAATATCTCCAAGGTCCTTCCTATTCTATTATTCTATTTATGAAGATGAATTTAATTTTACAGAATTTGAAGCATATGTATTTATTTCTTTAGGAATGTGATAGCATTTGAATATTGTGTTATTATGAGCATGATTAGCTGCCTGGAGTTGCCTTAGCCAGGAGATGTGAGGAGGCATATAAATTTAATAAATTATGAATAAATGATTACAGCGATGTTATTTAGATCTTTTTAAATACTAGGAGGTACTGGGATCTAATTACAGTAGGAATTAAAATGTGTTGTCCTTAGGGCAGTAGGACATATTTATATGTTAATGGAAAAGCAATTTAATTTAATTCTGACTTGTTTACATGAGAAATAAATTCTCTGGAATATTCCTTATTTAAAGTTAGTGGATAAGCTTTTTTATTATTATTTTGAAAATCTGAACTAAAAATATGGTTAACATCTTAGATTTATTTCTTGCTGATTACTTCTTTAAGACTTTTGGAAAAATTACAAACAAAATAAAGTGCATCTAATTGTTGAATGGCAATATATTTAAACTATTAATTATATTCCCAGTCTGGACTTGATTTATTTATAGTCACAGAAGTTTCTATAGTTTTCAGTATATTATATAAACTTTTTTTTAAATCAGTGATTTGGTTACATCAACAGATGGATTCCATAAAGATAAAATATTGATAATTTGAAATTTGAAATAAATAATTGAAATATTTGGTTCTAATAAATCTATATTATTGCGTTTTTTTAAAAAGTCATATATTTTTACGTTTTAAGATGAAAATAATCCATTAATTTTTTTTGTGGGGGGTTTGTTGACATCTTGATAGGTGCTTAAAAGGGGTTTGTAATCTGACTTTTTATGTTTTTGTGTTAGAGGTAAAGTTGAAGGTATGTTCATACAAATGATTTTCATGCTATCCCACATTGATTGAATCATTGGACAGTCAGTATTACTATTATGTATAAGTTAATGTTGTCAATTAATATTTAAAAGTATATTCCTAAAATTTGGAATCTCCATATGAACTTTGGATCTAGCACGTCTAGATTGTTACAAAAAAGATTATTATGTCTTCTTGGACTGATGCTTGTAAAATAGATACTGATGATTGCTTGACAAAATGTGGGCACTTGTCAGCCTTTGAAGTGGTTCGTTATCAATAAAATAGAACAATATCACCAAGGTTAATAAAGTATCCCTGGAAAAATGTTTGACAGCATTTAATAAGAAGCATTTAATAACTTCTGTATTAAATCCAATTTTGTGTGTGTATATACACACGCATACACTTTCAGGTCACACTGATGACTTCCCTTCAGTTTTCCACCTTGAGCAAGATGTAATTTGGGATAAAAGAAAAGGTTTTGTGTTTGTCAGGAATTTAGGCAGGGAATAGGGAGCATCCCTTCCTTAGACCTGTTTGTCTAGGACTAGGAGTAGTACATCAAGTTCAATCCCAAGAATGGGGGAAATGATGTTCAATTGTATAATGGAAGGGAGCACTATTTCATAGGTATGTCTGTATTTACAAAGAAAGGGTATAGTATTTTGTTGAAAACAATAAAGGACAAACTGAAAAAGAGGCAAATCTGAAAGAGAATCATAAGGATAAAAAAAAAAGATAGTTTATAATTTTGCTTACAAAGGAAAATTTCAAGAAAAACCAACTTTTTAAAAAAATGCATATTCTAATAAAAATACCTAAAATCAAATTTATTTAAACAAGACAATTTCCATATTTTTCCCAAGAATGGAAGAATTTCTGAAGTAAAGGACTGTCCTTTATAATAAAAGATTGTATGATAAAATACAAGCTGTTTTTTCAGCTCAGTAATTATTCCCTCATCCCTCAAACTATTCAGTCTCATTGCAGGGATGGTTGTGGATTCACTCAGAGTGCTAGTCCTGGTATGAGAATCATGAACTTCTTCCTTCTTTCTTTTCTTTTGTTTTCTCTTATATATAAACCAGTTGCAAGGTAATGCATTTAATATCATTAAAATTAATGATCACGATGGCTGAATATTATTTCCACAGACAAAATCAAGCTACCTTGAATTCAAAAATGCAAGGAGGAAAACTCTTTTTGCATTAAGACCCTTTTATCTTCCTATCAGCATCCGCATAGCCACTGTGGGAATAGAAGCTACAGTAAGATGGCCCTTGGACCAATTCTGCAGAACTGTCCTGAAGACTGTATGTTTGTAGAAATGATAAGATACACAGTAACTGAACTTTTTAAACGATGAACTTTGTTGACAGAATTGTTGCCCTTTACTTTTTAAGAAGATATTTCTAGATATAAACACTCCCTTTTTTTTTTCTGCTTCCATAGGGGAAAATGCAGTGTTGCACTTCTGAATGAGACAGAGTCTGTATTGTCGTATCTTGCCAAAGAGGTATATAATTGGTTCAACCATCAATATCCTTTTATTTACATGTTATTGAGTATTTCATTTTTAACAGATTACTGTAAAACCGGGGGTGAGCTGCTAAGGGTTTGGGAGAACCCCTAGCTAAGATTCTGCACAGTTCGGAGAACCCTCAAATCCCACTCCTGGCTAGCCTGCCCCCCCTCCTCCCAGGAGTCCCCACGCAGCCCGTTTTGGATGCAGATAAGTGCAGGGTATGTGGAGGTTCAGGGAGGGTGAAAAATGGACCTCCCAGAAGTTCAGGAAGGCTGGAAATGGGCCCATTTCTGGCTTCCAGAAAGCCTCTGGAGCCCAGGGAGGCCATTTTCACCTCCTGGAGGCTCAAGGAAAGCCTCCTGCGGCCAGGGAGGGCAAAAAGGCCTCCCCGCCATGGTGCAGGAGGCCAACGAGGCCATGCCCACCATGGCCACACCCACCCAGCAACGGAGTAGAGAACCCCTTGCTAAAATTTTTGAAGGCCACCCTTATGTAAAACTAAATTGTAATTTTACTTATAAAGGTGAAATGGCTTGGTATTTGTTTTATTGTTTTGTGGTGTGGTAATTTGGTTTCCTGAATTGTGATGCTTCATTGAAATAATACTGAAGCCATTCATTTGATTTTCCACTGGTAACTTGCAGCTCAGAATACAAAAAGTGATTCTCTTAAACTAATACTTTCATTTTGTTTCTCTTGCCACTTACTAACACTCGGGTTATATTTAAATATGAGAGAGCTCTTACTGGGTGGAGAAAGAGGGATCACTGATACTAAGAACATAAATTTTGCCTTTTCAACATTCCAAAAAATGATTGAGAATGTGCCTAATCCTTATGAGCATGACTAACTAGTAATATCAATATTATATTATAAAAATTGTTTACCAAACCCATTGCAAACTTTTTTTAAAAAACCCTTAAGCAAAGCATTTAAATTCACTCTAATAAAGTTTAGGGATAATAAGCTTTTATGGTATATCTATCAGCATCTATTCATAAGTTAATATCTAGTTCTTTAAACTTTGTATCAAATAAGTTCTTTGCACAAATTTTTGTAGTAACATTTGAAACAGATGTTTCATGACAGATAGTACTTGTATTATTACAGATTTTTGGAGGAGGTAGGAATATTTTTAATTGGAATGTTTTGTTGTCCATAAGTATGCATTAACTGATAAATATTGAATATCTTGTATGTAATTCTCAAAAATAATTTAAGTGCCCTTCAGTATATGAGTGAGTATGTCTACCTTCTATTACTCCCTAATTTCTACACTATCTTAATAAACCCACCCCAGAACTAATGAACTGAGTTCTCTGCCTTTTGATTCATAGACTAAAGCACTGTAATTCTATGGTCACTTTTGTCAGAGTGAGTCCCACTGAATTCAGTGAATATCTTTCCGGAAAAGATATATATATCAGATATTATTGCAGTAGTAAAAAATACTGCTGAAATATTTTGTCTCCAAGCTTGTTTTTTAAACTTATTATAGAATATATAAAATAAATACATAAAATATTTATTTTTCAATATTTAATAATTTTAAGAAAGGGGAAAGTGATTCTTCGCTATGCTGGAACTTAATACTTTTGGATTGGATTAAGATAGCTTTTTCATATTGTGTTAAACCTCAGTTATTTTTAGAACAGCTGTAAATATCAAAAGATATACTTCACAAGGCATGTTAGTGCAAATGAAGCACTAATTTTTGAAGCATTCAAGCAGCTTTGCCCTTTGCAAGTTCATTCAGGTGCTTAAAGCTCTTCCTGCAAACACATCTTTTAAATGCTTCACACAGCCTGAGAACTTAAAATTGATGAATTGAAATTAATTGGACAGGTAAATCATAATACTTTAAATGCAAGTAGTTATTAACTTATAACATAAAACAATTGTAAAATTTTATAAAATCCCCTCCTCCATGGTCACATGATTGCATTCTGGGTGTTTGGCAAGTGGCTCAGATTTACAACTTTTTGCCAAGTGCCCTGCAATCATGTGATACCTGTTTGTAATCTTCTCTACCTGCTTTCCCAGAGTCGGTGGAAAAGCCAATAGGAAGGATTGCGAGCAGAGAGGATTAAAGGGAACTAAAATAACTATGGCCTGCAAGAATGGAACTGAAATACTGAAGAAGGATTTTTCCTCTCTGCAAGGAGGGCAGCAGAAATTCTCTCAACAAGCTGCAGAAATGGAACTGAAATCCTGAAAATTGTAGCTCTGTTCCTGCATCCTGCTGAAGGATTTTTTCTCCATGAAATCCTTCAGTGGCCTGCAGGAACATCTGGCAGTGAAAAAAGCTGCCTGCCAAGAGGAATTCACCTCCACACAGAGCTGAAATCCTCCTGGTAGTTCTTTCACCATATCATTTAACAAATCAGGAGATTGTTTAATGACTGCAACTGTGAGTGCCAGGATTATTGATCGTTGAGTGAAACAGTAACATGTGTGTCTGTCTCTTAACTGCTTCATTCAACAACTGAGATTACAGTTCCAATTTTGCTTTTAAGTCAATGACTACCTGTGCTAAATTAAGATTTGTCTCTTAATGTGAATAATGTATGTTTGGGATCTTTCTCTTTCCTTTTAAAAGACATATGTGGTTAATAAAACATAAAACACAACAGGAAGCTTACTCTGGGCAAAGGCATTCTCTATTCCAGGGAAATCAACCTGATATTTATAGATATAGTTAAAAACTCTAGGTAGCAATAGCAATAGCGCTTAGACTTATTTACTTCTTTACAGTGCTTTACAGCGCTCTCTAAGTGGTTTACAGAGTCAGCATCTTCCCCAACAGTCTGGGTCCTTGGAAGGATGGAAGGCTGAGTCAATCTTGAGCCTGGTGAGATTTGAACTGCCAAACAGCAGGCAGCTGGCAGGCAGCATAAGTAGCCTGCGGTACTGCATTCTAACCACTGTACCACCGCGGCTCACTGATGGTATGAAATTGCCGATTCCTGGTTTACCCTGATTTGCAACTGCAACATTTGCTCAGAGTTTCATCAAAGAGACTTCTATAATTCAAATTTAATATCATTTAAGTATTATTTAAAAAAAAAAATTAAATGGAGGAGGTAGCAATCGTCATGGCTCTCCAGATTTGCTGAGCTTCAGCGCCTAGCAGCCTGTGTCCATCTTTCAGCCATTTAGACTCAACACATTTAGAAGGAAGTATGTAGATTTTTCCTGCTTGGTTTTATTTATTTTATTTACTTTTCTCATCTTAGGATACTTTCTTTTATTCTCTGGTATATGACCCATCATTAAAAACACTTCTGGCAGACAAAGGCGAAATCAGAGTTGGACCCAGGTATCAAGCTGATGTACCAGATATTCTCTCAGAAGGTAAGCATGCTATATTTATCATTTTTCAGAGCCAGCTTTTATTGTAATTGATACAATTTTACATATTCCAGTTTGTAAGTAGTCCGAATATGTACCATGTGGACCCCAAAAATGTTTTTAAACGATTTAAACACCCAGTTTCTAAAAAGAAATTTTAAAAAACCACATCCCTGTTCTTCCTTGTATATTGGGCTGTTTGGTTTTCTTTTCTTTTATCTTTTAGCTTTTGATTTATTCTTTTGTATAATAAAACAATAAAGATAAACTCCAAAAAGTATGTTATAGGTTGCTTGATGACTTATGTTAGTGGGTATGTTTTTCTTTCTTTATTTATTTATTGAGTTTATAACCTGTCTTTCATTCAGGAACCAAAGCTGTATACATAGCATTATTTCTTCCGTAACTCTTCTCTTCTCCACACTTAACAATCACTCTATGAGATAGGTTGGATGGAGAGATGACAGCTGGACCCAAATCACCCAGTGGTGATTTCCATGATTGAGATTAAAGAAAGCCTGGGTCTTCCTGATTCTCATCCCATACTTTAGTGCTCTTACAAGGCCATTCAGCCCATGTCTAACTGGATGAGTAGCATAGCAGCAAAATTACTTTTTTGTTTTTTAATATTCATTTAGTGGTTTCACAGTTGTTTAAAATAAAAACCTGAAAGAGTGAATAAAATATTAAAATAGATGCCAGTATTACCATTTTAAAAAATATTTGTTATTGAAAAAATTAAGATAAAGGCAATAAAAATATAAAAAAGAAATAAAAATAAAGAATAGTGAATAAGAAAAAAGAAATAGAAAAAAAAGATATGAAGTACTTATGATTTTTTTGCATTTATATTTTACCCACTCTCTAAAGTTCGATCATAATTTCTTTTTTCCATAAATTTCCCTTTCTAATTGTCAAACTCATAAATCACAAAATAATTGTTTTCTCTTTAAATAAAAAGTCCATCAGGGGTTTCCAGTCACTAATATATCTTTCTCTAAGCAAATGAGTTAATTTTGCCCTACCTTCTAGTTTCATCATCTTCACCAGCCATTCCTCTATTGTGGGTATATCAGAGACTTGCATAGTCTCACCACAGTGGTCAATTTTAGTCTTCAGAATTCTTTATTCGGGTATGTATTTGAATCCAACATTTTTTGGCTTTTTTACAAGTCGACCAGGCATTAAAAAAAAATCTTCAGTGCCTCCTAGATTCTCAGTATAAAATTTGAAGTTCATTGATACATTCTGACTAATTTTTATGAAGTTCTATACCAACTATATCATTTTATGAAAATTCTCTTTTAACATTATATCATGATGAAAGTTTCAGTCCTTTCAGCCATATGTTCTCCCACTGTCCCAACAATATGATATATCCAAAATTCTTAGTCCATTTTATCATACACTTTTCCACTTTTTTGTTCACCATTTCAGATTTCAACAAAAGATTGTGCAATTTGACAATTACATGTTCATTTGTACATAATTTAACTTCCAATTTTACCAATAGTTTTTGTATGTTTCCTATTTCAGAATAGCAAGAAACTGCATTACTTAATTTCAGCAGCTATATCTCTAAAATTTTATAATGTAATCTTAATTCTGAGATATACGAGAGCTATCCACAAAATAGATTATGTTTTCGTCTGTAGCAAGAAGGGGCAGAGCTAGCGCAGCCATCTTTGGTCTGTGCGTCTGCCGCTTAGTCTGCATCTAGTCGTGCTCGTGGGAGGTTTGTATCGTTGCCCGTTATTTCACAGCAAATGTTTGAAATGTGTGCTACAATTGAAAATCCCACGAGTTGTGAGGTGCAATCAGTGATAAGGTTTTTGTTGGCAAAAAACCATAAACCGATTGAAATTTTTCGGGCAACTGTGCGAAGTGTACGGGGACAACATCATCACTGAAGGTGGAGTGCGCCAATGGTGCATTAAGTTTAAAAATGGACGAACTAATGTTCATGATGAACAGCGGAGTGGACGTCAGCATTGTGACTGATGAACTGGTCACGAAAGTCGATGACAAGATTCGTGAAAACCGCCCTTTCACAGTAACAGAACTTTCGCTTAGTTTTCCACAAATTTCATGCAGTTTATTGCATGAAATTGTTACACAAAAGCTAGGCTATCACAATTTTTGTGCAAGATGGGTGCCAGAAAGATGGCTGACAGAAAACCACAAGAGTCAGCATATGGCCACATCACTGACATTTCTGTACTCTTACGACAAAGATGGAGATTTATTTCTTGATCGAATCGTAACTGGAGACGAGACTTGGGTCAAACATGTGAACAGCGAGACCAAATTGCAGTCTATGGAGTGGGGGCACACAAATTCTCCCCAAAAAACATGAAAAATGTTTGCAAATGTTCTCTGCAAGGAAGATTATGGTGACTGTTTTTTTGGGAGAGGCAAGGTGTGCTTCTTATCGATTTTCTGGAACATGGTGCAACAATAAACTCTGTGAGGTATTGTGAAACATTGCAAAAGCAATTCAGAACAAGCGTAGAGGAAAGTTAAGCTCAAAAAATTTTTTTTTGCATGACAGTGCCTGACCACACACAGCAAATCGCACTCGAGAAGTCCTGAATGCTTTCAAGTGGGAGATTTTTCCTCATCTGCCCTACAGCCCCGATCTTGCACCAAGCGACTACCACTTGTTTCCAAGGATGAAGACCTGGCTTGGAACACAGCGCTTTGACGACGATGCGGGACTGCGGGCGGGCGTGACTGACTGGCTCAAATCTCAGGCGGATAAATTTTATGACAATGGAATTACAAAGCTTGTTCACCGCTTTGATAAGTGCCTCAATTTGTTCAGTGAATATATTGAAAAGTAGCATTTAAGTGTCACTTTCAAGTGTATATAATCAAAAAATTTTCCTACACTTTGTTTTTTTTTCTATCGCAAAACGTAATCTATTTTGTGGATAGCCCTCCTATTAACAAAGCAATGTGTGCAGCCTTTAGGACATAGATTGGCCATTCCATGCGCTGTGAAATTAACTTTAGTGCTTGAATAAATAATGTGAAAGCTGTATGAAGAAACAGGCTTGATATTTGTTTAAAGGATTTGAAAATCTTCTGGTTGCTGTACTTTACTATATAACGATGGATTTGCATAGCTACTTATCTATATGTGAATACACTCTGGTGAAATATTAGTTTTAGTATAATTGATTATGGAATATTGTGAAGATAATTGTCTATTGTTTCTCTGATGCAGCTACTTTTGAATTTTAGCCCCTAATTATAAATTACACTTAGAATAGGTTTTGTTTTGTTTTTTAAGTTAAAATCAGCATGATGGAAATTGAATTATTGTTACAATTATTGCAAACACCACACACACACACACACACACACACACACACACACACATACACACACAGAGGGAGGGAGAGAGAGAGAAAGAGAGAGAGAGAATACGTTTGGAACAAGTTCCCATTTGTGCTGTGGAACTTTTTCTATTGGTATTTGCCAGGAACAAATTTATATTTTTAGTTTTAATCGAAACTTACAAAAATTATTTAGTGATTAAAAAATTAGAGCATTTTAGAATAAAGATGAATATTGTATTTTTATGTGCTTATTCATTTAATAATAATAAAAACAAAATGCAACCAATTTTTGATTGGTTCTGAAAAGAGCAAAGTATTTTATATATTATTTATTTATCATGTTTATTCCCTGCTAAGCCAATCACAGACTGCTGACAATTTACAGTAATAGCATGGTTAAACATAAAAATTTAAAACATTATAATATCATAATAAAAATTTCAATAACAATTTGACATGAATGCATAAAAACTGAAAATTATAAAGAAATAGTGGAAATGAAGGTGACATACTTCATATTAAATGCCCTCCAGAAAAAATCAGTCTTTAATATTTTTTTGCAACACCATTAAGGAAGGAACAAATCTGATTTCTGGGAAGAGGCCATTCCACAGCAGTGGTCTCCAACCTTTTTTGTACTAGGGACCAGTTTCACGCAGAAACACTTTTTCAAGGACCGGCAAAATCAATTCTTCCCCAATAGTAANGGGCTTCTTAGCTTTAGCTAATATAAAATATATATTTTAATCACTCTTTGTGATTAAACATTATGTGATGTTGATTAACATTCATTCTTTGCGGCCGGTACAAAATGATCCATGGACCGGTACCGGTCTGGGGCCTGGTGATTGGGGACCCCTGTTCCACAGGACTTGGCACCGCAAAAGGAAAACAGCACTTTCTGGCTTAGCTGTCATCACTTCATGGATGTAGAAAGAAATTAATAGTTTTTTCCAGGAAGAACATGCCAGACAGGTATATTCCACTTGGAAGAGACAATCCTTTAAGTACTTAGGTATTGAACAATGGTGTGTGTATGTGTGTGTGTCTTCCTTCGAATCATGGTGTACTGTAGGTAACTACCTGGACAAGTCCTTACAGTTTTCTTGGCAAGATTTCAGAAGTGGTTTACCATTGCCTCCTTCCCAGGGCTATGAGAGAATGACTAGTCACAGTTACCCAGCAGGCTATGTTACCTATGGCAGACTAGAACTCAAAGTCTCCCAGTTTCTACCCTGATGCCTTGTACCACATAGGACAACATTCCATTTTATTCCAGAGACTGAGCACTGAGAAAAGGCCTTTATAGCACCCCCCAATCAAGGAAGGTGAAGTATAATTGGATGATATCCGATCCTGAGCCAAAGGATGACCTCTCCCTGCAACTACAAGCAGATATTAAAGAATAGGGGACAAATTGAATTGTTTGATACACTACATATAAGTGCGCAATGTCCAATCTCTCCTCATTGCCAGAGATTGAGACTGCCTGCTGAAGAAGGAACTGAACTATTCTTCCAATATCCAGTGCTCAAAGGCAGTCCGTATATCCATGATTCAATACTAATGTTGGTTATATCATATCCTGGTATCCTTGATGCATCCCACCACCAGGAGGCCAGTGCCATTCAAGTGGTCTGTCCCCAGCAACTAAAGGGTCCAAACGGGTTTCGGAGGGAACTGGCAAGTGTTGCTGAAGCTCTGGTTATATCCTAGAACCAAAGGGAAACTGAAGTTTTGGATAGGATCACATCTGTGTGGCCTCTATTGACCCATTGCTCATGACACTCCCTATGGCTCACATAGGAGCTGTGGGTTCTGAAAAGAACAGAGATGTCTAAAGAGCTACTGGAGGAAAATGAGGGAGGAATCTGACTGCTCATGGTGGTAAGAGCAGTTAATGCTGTTATTTTTCTGCCCTTATTGCATCTGCACATGTTGCCTGGTAGATCTGTTCAGGATCACCCATCCTTGCTGTGACTGGGGGCTCAGTTGATCATCTTCAGGGTTGTGCAAAAGACTTTGTGAAACACTTGACAAAGTCATTTGAATCCATGTGTGATGCTGATCCATTAGAAATGCCTGGAAAAAGATCTTATCCAGTTATCTGGGAACAGTTGAATATTTGGATTTGATCAAGTAGACAGAATCCTCAGCACAACCACCTATTCCTCCTGGCTGGTGAAAGAACAGTGATGGCTCAGATGGTTCAGGCAGTGATAAATTCTTCATTCAGGGAGGAACGTGGCTTATGATTTTTCTGAAAAATTAAATATATTGCTAATGGGGTCAGTTGTGATTAGAGTATTAGAGGAGAATTGAGGAGACTCAAATTCAAATTCTCTTTAGCAATGAAGTATACCAGGCTACTTATTTTTTCAGGCTAAATGGCTTCATGGAAGAAAGATGACTTTTAAAAAATATCAAAGTAATAAAATATAATAATAAAGTAAAATAAATGTAATATTAGATTTCTCGGGATACATTTAATAACTATTACATACTGGACAATGTCAATAAATAATGTCAATAAATAAATTTATATTTCAATTATATACAAAACCCAAATAATTGATAATTGAATTGATAATTTAATTTATCAAATTTGTACATTAAAACTTGTTCTAGAATATTAGCTACAGTTTTAATTATTTGAAAACGTTATTGCTGGTTTCCTCAAATAAAAATATAGAAAATATTTACCTAACTCTCTGGATCAATGATTTTTCCAACCTTTCCCTATCACACAATACACATCTCCTAGGTGAGATTTTTAGATCACGAAACGAAGTCCTGTGACATCAAATTCCTTGACATTCTTGGGTTTGGAAAGAGAAATAGAGGCAGTCCACCCTGTTGATATCACAAAAGTGGGGTTCTAGCTGCACAAGTGTGCAGCACTTCCTGCTCCTTGTTGCAGTATACCTGCAAACCTTTCAGAGCACTCAAATGAAACTTGGCACAATGACTGAAAACCATGAAACTAAAAGATAAGATTAAATTATCCGGCAAGGCTAATCATGGCTTCATTTTATTTCCAGTAGTAGACAGTTTGTAACTCTTTAATTTGCTGGTAATTTCTTCAAGCAAAACAAAACAAAACAAAACAGCCTGAATATCTCATTCTCTATCCACATTTATAGAATCTCCAGAAAATGCTGATATGCCCAGAAAATGATCAAAGGTGTTATAAAGGATTTATTTTTAAGGTGAAAGTAGAAATTTTTAAATGAATTATTCAACAATGCAATCTGTAATCAATATTTACAAACTGGAACTTTGCTTATTATCTCATTTGTACAATTCGAAGATGCAGTCCACTGATGTTTTGTGGTTTCTTTCTGAAAGAAAAATTAGTGAAAGTAAAGATCAGAGACAAGCTGTCTAGCCACAATCTAGCCATAGAAACAAAGATATGGATCACTAAACTGTACAAATACAGTCTGATTGCTTTTTGTTGCAAGAACAAATGACACTGCATTCAGGAAAAGCTATAAATTACTTTTATGTTGAATTGGTAACTAAGAAGCAGAGATCTATAAGTAATTAAGTTTGTGGAGTAAGTATATATTTAAGTACTGTTGGGCCTGTGTTGAAACAAAAAAAAAATGGATATAATTATGTGACTGTGGTTTGGATATCTATGAACTCCTAAAACTCTTGTGTCTCTTTGTAATCTTTGATTGAGCAAAATTGGAAGGTATAGGCAACAGTTATTGAACCAGGGTAGCTCAAATGGGCTAACTTAAAAAATGCTGGTATCCATGATTCCTGTGGGAATGAATTTGTGGCTGCGTGCTGCGTAAGTGCCCTCACATCTTCCAATGACACTTCATAGAAACCTGCAGGTTGAATGGCACATGGGTAGATGGGATTGTCATGCTCTTCCCTGCCTCTTTCTGGTCCCTGCATTCAATTACCTGGCTGCAAAGCCTGGCTGGTAAGCAGCAATTGGCTGCTTTAGAATAGAGACTGAAATTGGAAATTTCTTAACAACAGTGGGCAGCGAGGGAAGGATGAGGTAGTTATTGATGCCTGCTGGCAAGGTACAGCTGACTGGGGGATATACTGGTGGTTGACCAGAGAACCCTCTTCCTCCCTGGAGGGCACCTTTAAGGACATGGTAGTATCGGGATCAATTTTCTTACAGTCCACGCCTCTTTGTTTCCTCTCCTCTTACCAAAATCGCAGACAGTTTGGAGGAAGTGGAATTTCCAAGCTCCTGCTAACTTTTCGCAGGCAATATCAATGAGGAAACTGGCAAGGAGTTGAAAATATTTCTTACCACTTGTTTTTTGCCCACTCATGGTCATTCTATTTCTCTATTCCTGAAATATCTTTGAAAAAATGACTAAAGAGGTCCTGGATTGGCTAATAGTTGATACATTTTCAGAGAAATCTGAAATGAATAAAAGATTCCCAATTCAGGTGTTTATTATCAAATGAAGGCATCTGTAACAAATGTTATATTTTACAAGTTATGTGACAGCAACTATTTCTTTCTGAAATAATATTTCAATTACTTATTTAGTCAGTTAATTTTAATTTGGTATATTTTTTCTTCCAGGAGAAACAGATGACAGGGAACAGGCAAAACTTGAAGTAAAAGTTTGGGATCCAGATAGCCATCTCACTGATCATCAGATTGACCAATTTTTAGTTGTAGCACGGTAAGAATTACATATCTACATACACAATTTGGACTTTGAATTATGTAATGGTGCAAAGTAGTATTTGTTAATTTTTTAATGGTCAGGCTTGATGACATGCTGAAATAATTTTAATTTTATAGTCTGGTGAGATTCCAGTTTGACTATCAAATTAACCTCTTTCATCCTGTTGCCATACTTTTTGAAACTTTGAGTGTAGTCTTAAGCACTGTGTACTTTGAATATAGTCTCAAGCATTAGCATTACTCTGCTGGATTGTACCTGTGTCCCATATAGTCTAGAAGTCTGTTATGATTGTGGTTAGTCATCTACAACTACACAAGGAAGCCCAATAGTCTTCCAGCAGATGGCCTTCAGAGATACTCACATGACCATTAAGGCTAATAGCTGTTGATCCCCAAGACTTATACAAATTGACCTAATCTTTTATTGGAACAAACCAAGAAAACCAGCACCACATTTTATGCTGGACAATTCCAAAGTTCAATCGTGCATTTTGTCTATCCCATTTCTTCCACAATTCAGTTTCATTGAATGAACTCTGGTTCTAGTATTTTGGAAAACATAAAATAGCTTTTCCTTGTCTTTTTTACCTATCTACATCATGCAAATTTTCTATGCCTAAATCATTGCCACTTTGCACTCACTCATTTCTAAACAAAACTTTCTCAAATTCACATCCATTCTTCATAGAGAAGTTGCTGTCTTCTAAAACATCTCTAACTATATACTCATTATGAGGTATGGAAATCAGAATTGTATACCATATTCTCAGTTGACCTCAGTTGCACCATTGATTTATACAATAAGTTGTATTTCTCATTTTTAATTTAATTTTTATACTGTCCAACTCCCAATAATTATTATATTATATTAATACCATTTCTTACTTCCCTAACATGACCTTTTACTAGAAAAGCCACAGTCTGTTCATATCTTCATTGAACTGTTTATCATGACTTCATCATTAGTAGCTCTGACCTTCTCTTTCTTTTATATGTTGCATCATGTTATATTTAACATGTTTTTATCCTGTTTGCTATTCAATTTATATATATATATATATATTTGTTTTCTGAGGTTTTCGCGAGTATTTGTATGTGGATCTTTGGTTATTCGGG
>BHFT01008731.1:0-12626 GCA_004320025.1 Laticauda laticaudata
TTGGGGCACTTTTGAGAGCGGATAACAACAGATGGAAAATTTTCTCATCCGCTGTGTCCTTTTTACATACTTTTTGTATCCGTCGGCCTATGTGACAGGCCCTTTAGATTGCAAATAATGTAGTATGAAAACTTCTGTAAACAATAGGTCCTCCTGAAAGAATTGGCTTTGGTGTAGAACATCTAATGGAAAGAATAGAGCAGGAGTTTCAAATTCAATTTCATTGTGGGCCACATCAGGGTTGTGTTTGATCTTGGGGGGCCAGGGTGGGCATGACAAGGGTGGGTGTGGCCAGCTCAATGTCACTTATGTTGGGGGGCACCTGTGGTGGCCCAAACATTCTGGCAGAGAAAATGGGCTCCCGAGCTCTTTTTTTGCTGGCAGAGGCACTTTGAGCTGATCCTTTGTTGCTTCCAGGGTGGCCTGCAGGCCAGATCTAAGCACCCTGCAGGCCAGATCAGGCTCCCGGGCCTTTAATTTGACAACCCTGGAATATGATACTTTAAACCTCTGCGTTGTGTCCCTCCAGCAGCTGACAGAGCTGGCAGCAGAGTCAGACAGTAGTGAGGAGGTTGGGGAGGAACCTGGGCCGGGCCTGGAAGCTGAGGAAGATCTGGAGGAGGGCGCTGCATCAGAGGCAGAGATGGGGCCAGGGCAGGCTGGCAGTCAGCAGCTGCCCTCAGACTCAGACAGCAGTGAAGTGGGGGAGCTTATGGAATCAGTTCCCAGCCTGTGCATGTTCAGAGCCAGCAGAAGACAAGAACAATTGAAAAAGCAGGGTCAACTCAGAAGTAAGGCCACACATCCGAGATGATTGGCCCCTCCCATAGGACATAAAAAAGGTGCAAACAGGATGTTTGATGTCCAAGGAATATGCAGGAGTCTTTTCCAACCCAAAGCTCAGATGAGTCAATTTCCTTCCTGTCTTGCTTTAAAAATTTTCATACCATAGGTAGCTACAGGACTATTTCTGTACACACCATATTTATTTTAGATATATATTTTAATATTTAATTCAGGTTAGGGTTAGGGTTGCAAACTTAATCAAAGGGGAAGCCCATTAGACCAGCAATTGCTCAATTTCCTAAATTTCCTTAATCAGCTCTAGGTCCAGAACCTGATATTTGTCAAGAAAATAGAGAAACCTGTATATGGTGAAATTGTGGGCAGCCTCCCCCACTAGAAAATCAAACAAGAAGGAAAAATACCCTCCAAAATAGAAAAGACTTTGTTAGGAATATAAGTCACCTAACAGCTATTTGGGTTAGAAATATATAAACCAGGATAAACATTTTAGTACTATGTCNTGCTCCATTTCTTCTGATTGACTGATTTTACTGGATTTAATGTAAGTCTGTTACTGAACTGTTTTTTGACACTGGACTTTGATATTTGGATTATCCCTGGATTGAAAACTGATTGAAATTTGTGAATGACTTTGGATTACTTATTTTGGACTTTGCTTAAACCTTTCTGGAAGTAAAAACCTACATTTACTGTACAGTGAATCTGTGTGCTCTGTGTGTATAATTCCAACACTACTCTCTATACATTTCCCTTTATGCGCTCATTCTCCTAATGGGGAATTACCTCAACAGACTTTTCACAATGAAAAAATCCAACGGCACTCCCTAACTGATGAAGAAAACTGCCCATAGTGGTTTTTGCGACAGGCTAAGTATCTCATTCACAAAAGCGAAGAGCTTATTGAAAGCGGATACCAGGCATCTGGAACATCTCCATTCAGAGGGAGGGAGTGCCACAGGCTATAACGTATTCATAAACAGAATGGTTGCCAGTTACAGGTTCCCGAAGAAGCCAAAGGCTAAAGGGATTAAAATGCAAACAAGAACACTTAATTTATATTCCCCACTTGACCTAGAAGGCAGGACTCCTCAACCTCAATAGGAGCTAGCCCACCACAATTAAAACATTAAAAAGCACACATACAAGCATGAGTGGGCTTCAACATTTTTAGCAAGTGGCTCTCTGCCCTAATGACTGCCTGGGTGGGTGTGGCTGGGTGGGTGTGGCCAACTCAATGTTCTCCTGCACAGTGTGGCCATCTACTCACATGAATATGCAGTGGCGGCAGTGGGAGAAGGAGTTGCCATTGCCGCTGCCGTCACCATGATCCAGGCCCGGGGGGGGGCTATCCTGCTTGTGTGTATGTTTGCACACACATAAAAGAGATATTAACAGATTAGCAAGGTTGGAAAAGACCATGTAGGTCATCTAGTCCAATTCCCCACCCAAGCATGAGAACCTATGCCATTTCTGATAAATGGCAGTCCAGATGAGAGAGAGAGAAAAAGGGAGAATTCCCTTTTCTCTCTCTCATCTCTCTCATCTCTCTCCTCCTCCCTTGTGCAGCTCTGGCAACTGGGATGGGGTGGGGTGGGGCCAGCCAAGAGTGGAATTTGGGGGTTCACCAAGCTCTGCAAAATCTTAGCTAGTGGGTCGTCTGAACTCCTGCAAGCCCCCAGCAGCCCACCCCTGCATACAAGTCCATGACACAACAAATCTGGCAGAAACTGTATAAAAATCTGTCTAGTCACCAGACCTAGTTGTCAGTGTCCCAAAACAGATGCTGAGTCACTTCACTTCTGAATAAAGTGGACCTCCTTTCTGGCAGCTGGCTTCAAACTCTTTTATTCCTGGTAAGGCGACATTTCTGCTGCTCATTTTCCAGCTGCAAGGATGAGCCCAGAATTCAACTTCCAACAATTTTGGCAATAATGAAAGGACTCCAGCTAACCTAGCCAATGGACCTGGGTAAGCAACAGGCTTCTTTGTCTGTGGGTGTCTCCCTGGACCCTGCTCATTCTGATAAGGGCAGTAAATGGAATTGTGGGATTTTTTTTGAACCCAACAGCTGCTCAAAAGGAGGTGAGTACTACTAAATAGTTAAGGTTTTCCAAGGCCCAGAGAGAGAGAAAGGGAAAAGGGGTGTGTGAGTACATGTATAAAAGAAAGGGACTCTTCCCCAATCATAGTTGGATCTTGGTGCCTCCATACTTTTTCTAGCCACATCCAGACCCATTGCTAGTACTGTAGGACCATGACCAATGGGCTCTAGAAAGCAAGGTGGTTTGGCCAGAGCACAAGACCTTCTGCAAGGGAAGGAGAGGGAGTGAGTGGAAAAAAGACTGATAAAAGAGGGTGTGCAGTTTACTCCTGGGTGGCCAGTTGGGAATCACTGGGCAGAGTTCTGATCAAAAGGAGGATCCCGTACTCTAAGAAATTTTTTGGCTGAGTCCTCCCAAGCCATTTGCCTGAAACAGCAGACTGCAGGCTGAAAGGTACCTTCACTTCACAGTGCAGAAAATCCACAGATTGTGAGAGACCCAAGAAAGGAACTTTGGAGTCTTGTTGTGGCTGGTGGGAAGAGAAATCTAAATATGGTAATCTTTGATTCCACTGAGATCTCCACTAGGGAGATTAATGGAGGCCTGGGAATGGGAGAAATTGCCCATCCAGGCAGGAATGATAGAGGCACACATGCAGGTTATGTAAAAATCGAGTCTGCTCAGTAAAGAAGCCAGAAACAAAATTTGCCCAAAAGTTGATACTTTTGATTATTGATTAACTGAACCCAAAGACTGCTTCAGGGACACAACACTAGTTCTGCAAGCAGAATCTGATATCTGTGCCATCAAGCAAAAGAATAAACCAGTGGCCAAATATGTCTGGCAATTCTGAAGACTACTAGGGAAGCTCAGACACTGGCTGGAGCAGCTTTTGATCCACTCCTTCTGAGATGCACTGAACCAAGAGCTGAATTGCACCTACTTGCTTTGAGGGATTCCTGAATGGATCCATGACTGGTACCAAATAGTAATAAGAGTGGAACTGGACCTACTGGATTACAGAGTGGAGGGATGGCAAGCAGCCAAAAAGGAGTCAAGACATCCATTTGGTCAGAAGACCCCACAACAAAAAACTCAATTTCGTTTGAAGCTCCAAAACATGGATCCCACTTGTGTTTCTGATGTAGTCAAGAAGGCCACACAGCTGCAACTTGCTCAACACTGGCACCTGTTGTAACCCTGAGAACCACAAGCCCAGCAAAGTGAAAGAAGCCAGCCAAATGGGAAAAGGCGAAATCATGAGTGGCACTCCAAGTTGTAGAGTTCTCCCCCTTCAGCAGTGAAGGGGAGAGAACTCCAACTGAACATGATCCCCAACTGAACTTTTACAAGAATGACAGTGAAGGGAAAATAACCCACTGGTCAGTGGAACATCACCCCTTGTCAGCCCAAGAGAAACCAGAGTGATCCCAGCCAGCAGAGAGGAGAGGAGAGAGGAGTCAGGCAGAAAGAGGTGGTATCTGAACCAGTGCAAAAGGTACAAGCCATCCCAATCAAGTACTGAGGCTTAGTGGGAGCATTTAGCAAGAAGGCATGCAACGTCCTACCTGCCCCATGGACTGTGTCATTGAGATCCTGCCAAGGACAAAACTCCCAAAGATTAAGATGTACTCAATGACATTGGGGTTGGGGGGAATTGAGGGAATATATCAATAAAAACCTAGAAAGGGGATTCATATAACTCTCAAAATCCTGGGTGGCTGCCCCAGTATTATTTAAAGAGAAAAAAATAGGTCACTGAGATTATGCATGGGTTTTAGAGAGATAAACAGAGTATGCATAGAAAATATGTACCCATTTCCCCTCATGAAAGACATGCTGGTACATTTGGCTAAAGGGAAAGTGTTCACCAAACTGGACCTTAGGGAAGCACACTACTGAGTGAGAATTAACAAAGGTAATGAATGGAAAATAGCCTTCAGTTACCCACTGGGACATTAACAATTCAGGGTGATGCCCTTTGGATTACAAGGAACTGCTAAAAACTGGGGAGGAGGAGAGAAGCCCCAGCCAGCCAGCCTCTGAACTGGACAATGGAATGTCAAGCCCCTTCTGAGAAGCTCAAGAGATTATTAGTAACTGATCTGGTCCTAAAATCTTGAGGAGCCATTTGTGATCCAAGCAGATGCCAGCGACATGGCAGTGGGACCAGTTCTCTTCCAAATGAACAAAGAGAGGAAACTGCAGTTATGTGTGCTTACATGTCCCAAAAGCTAAATGAGACAGAGAGGTGATGGGTACTAGAAGAAGCCTTTGCAGTGCAATGGGTGCTGCTGACATGAGGGCAATTCTTAGAGGGTAGCAGAAATAAATGTGGTCTATGTGGGAAGTATTCAGATCTGGTTTTGCTTTCATTCTGTGCTGAAATGATGTACTCAATGCAATTTTGCATAAAGTGATTGGACTGTCTCATCAGTTCTAGCTGGACTGGGTTTGTCAGTTGGAACCTTGACAACAGCGACCCATTGGGACAAATAAAGGAGAACTTATTAGAAGCACTAAATGAGATAAGATAAAAGATGCTAAACTGGCCTGAGTTTCAGGACACATTGCAAAGAGAAGGCAAAATGCCAGATGCCTTTTGGGTCCATCTCCTAGAGGTGGAGGTTGTTTTTGCCCATTTAGATGTGAACAATCCTAAAGACCAATAGGTCCTGGCCTTAGCATTCAGTCAGTCAATCAATGACATATGGGACCATTTCCACAGGACTGTATCTAACTGGTCCAGGTTGGAGATATCAGAACTATGTAGAATAGCAAATTTTGTATTTGAGCAAAGGGAAAAGACTAAGGGAGGAAGAGAAATAGAGGAAGGAAGCAGAAAAAAAAGGGAAAGGGATAGGGATAAGAAAAGGAGAACAGAGAGAAAGGAAGATTTAGAACTGTTTGTGGCCATGCAAAATGACATGATGTGTCCAAATCCTCCTCTCTCAGATAATCAGCCCTGATCCTCATGGTGCAAAAAAAAAAAGGGGTGGTGGTTTAAGAATAAGATGCTTCATTGCTTCAGGTATGGGAGGAGGGGACATCTAAGAAGAGTCTTCAGGGATTATTTTTTTCAGGACCTAGGAGTCATTTTCCCACTCCAAGAACCCCATTTCCCAAGGAACCCACTACCTCAAATGGGAGAGAACCTCAGGTCTTCTTACCATGTACAGTTTGAAGATGACTTCAGGACTTTATTACTCAGCCCAGAGCTGGCAGAATTGAGGACCACCTTCACTTGGCTTCACCATTCCCTTAAGGACTGGTCATGAAGGCAGGGTCTCTCCTCTCCCTCATCATAGGAGATAAAACATACAAGTGCCTGGTGGATAATAGAGCCATGTCATCATTCATCATATATCCCTCATTTTTAGAGAGTTGGTAGTGCTAGGATCCAGGGATAATATCATTGGAGTAGGGGATAAAATAATGCCCGTAGAATTCACCAATGATATGCGGGTTTGGACCATTCACTGACAATTTATCCTCACTATTTATCCTCAATTTATTAACTCACTATTTATCCTTGTCCTTGCTAGGCAGGGATCTCCTATGCAAACTTGGAGCAACGATAAAGTACGCTCTTGACAGGCTCACCTTTGACATCCCAGGCAAATATATCCATTGCACAACCATTCCAGCCCCTCAAACCAATTATACCTTGACCAATAGGACCTTCCCCCTTCACAATGGGGATGGGACTCCACTGAGGTGGGCTTCCTTAAAGGAGCCATGTCAATAAAAATATGGTCAAAGCAGGACCACCTCCTTGCATCCCCCAGTACAGAATCATGGCTGAGGCAATTGAACCAATTAATCAAGACATACATGGCGCAAGGGGTCACACTTCCCCTTGTAATATTCCAATCTTCCTGGACCAAAAGCCCCAGACTGATTCAGAAGGCAACCCCATTTTTTGTTTTCGGCATGATCTGAGGCTCATGAATGCATATGTGACACACAGTGGTGGGATTCAAAATTTTTTACTACCAGTTCTGTGAGTATGGTTTGGTGGATGTGGCGTGGCTCAGTGGGCATGGCAGGGGAAGGTTACTGCAAAAATCCCCTTTCCCTCCTAACCTGCTTTCCAGCTCCGTTTTCCCATGCAGGGCAACTGAAGAAGACCCAGATGATCAGTTGTGGGTGTGGCTTGGTGGGCGTGGCTTGGTGGACATAGCAAGGGAAGGTTACTGCAAAATCTCCATTTCCTCCCCACTAACCTGCTTTCCAACTTTGTTCTCCTGTGTAGGGCAACCAATGAAGACCCAGGCAATCACTGGGACTCAGGAGGCAGAGAAGAAATGGGGGTGGGGCCAGTCAGAGGTGGTATTGGCCAGTTCTCCAAACTACTCAAAATTTCCGCTAGCGGTTCTCCAGAACTGGTCAGAACCTGCTGAATACCACCTCAGGTGATACAGTACCTGAGGCTCCCGTGATACCAAACCAGCCACTATCATCATCGGAATACAAGCCTCAGCAACCATCTTCATAGTAGATGTGCAGCATTCTTTTAGCATTCTGGTAGACCTGGCTGTCCCAGTATCTGTTTGCTGTTACATGGGAAGACCAGCAATACACTTGGATTCGCCTTCCTCAGGAGTATATGGAACACCACCTTGTCCTCTCAGATTGTAAAGGCAGATCTTGGATTTCATAAAAGTTCAGAAATCAACTTCCAACAGAATGACAAGCCCAAAGGTATAAGTAGTTACAATGGTATGCAGTCCTAACTAAATAGGTAAAATGGTGGTGGTTTCCTTCTGACTTTTTCACTTAGAAAGACAATATTCTTGTTAAAGAATATGTTAAGAGTATTCTTTTGCAATATTTTCTAGAGAGCCTTAAAATCAATAATCTGGAGAAAGAATAATCATGCTCTAAAAGTTGAGAATACTAAAGATGCATGAAATGTTAAGGAATAGATTTGGAAGAGCCAAATGAATAGTGATAACCAGCCTTACATTAAAATATCTGGAATAATCATAAATATCTTTTAAAACCAATAATTGATAAAATCTAATTTTATGGTACATTTGGGCAGTCCATATATTTCATCAAAGCAGAGTATCACAGTTTCCATTAGGACCAGATTTTTTTTCAGGTCAGCTAACTATAACTATTAATGATATGTCCATGAAAATTAATCATAATCAAATCTCACACTTATATTGTTACCTGACTAGAAGAAGAATGTTCCTCCCATTCACCCCTTTATAATGAGTTTATAACAATTTTGTCTTTCTAATTTGATAACTAAGAATATTATACAATACAAAAAAAGCAATATTATTCCAGCATTAAAAAAATCAATTTGCTAATTCTTAGATATGCTCATTTCCCAATTTTTCTCATTAATTTTGCTTAATTTCCATTACCTTGGTTTTTCTCTCATCTCTTTCCCCAACATTTGCACTGGTACTATTCGTTATAGTACAATTCAGCTCTGATGATTTTATGAAAGCTGTTAAAGAGGGGACTAGCCTTAAAAGCAGATGAGTTGATCATTTTTTTTCATTTTTTCACATATTTGATGGGGCTGAAAAAAGTCCTAAAAATCCTTGTTTCTTACTGTTCAGAAGAAGGGTTGGAAATCATCATAAAATGAAGACAATGGCTTTTTCTAGAAGGATTCAAATCTACACATGGTTAATGTTTGATCCACTTAATAGATGAAGCTAAAATCTTAAATATCTAGATTTTCTTTTTCTACAATAGGTTCCTGGAGAGGAAATATAATTGTGTCCTGGATAATTTGTCAGCCAATCACAGCAGGAGCCCTATTGTGCCTTTTGCTTACAAATTGTCAGACAATAGTTGTGACAATTAGTTTATGGTTTCCAAGTGTGCATACAGTATATGTACTGTATTTAAGAACATGAAAGTATATAACAAAGGATATAACGAAAATTCCACAAACCTTTAACACATTCCAAAAGCCAATTTATAACTAAACACAGGATCGTGTAAGCTTGTGATAGATGTATAGACTGCTGCTTTTCAATTCTGCTCTAATCACTCAAAATTTTCCATGCTAAATCAATCAATTTATACACTAGAATGTATATATCAGAGTAATTGAAGCAAAGTAATAAAGGAAAAGATACATTATTATGGATTTGCCCTGTAGTGTTTAATGATCTTGGGATTTACTAAAGCTAAGGAAAAGCTTCATCTGTGCCAAAAGAATATTAGCCTCAAATTAATGGGAGCATAGTTCCTAATCAGAACAGAACTAGAAACTCTAAACAGAGTTTTAGTGCAAGAAGAAATCTTACAAATCTTACTATAGTAAGTCAGGGACATTTTAATATACTTCTTTTGACTTTCCTCGATGATAAGTTATTGCTGAGTATTGTATTTTAATATTTTATTATGTTTGAACTTTGATAGTTCGATATATACAAGTTTAATATATTGTAAGCTGCCATGAGTTTAGAAGATTGGTCAACATATGGATGTGATAAATAACAAAAACAAATTGCATACTATTTTCAGGTTGTAACTCCTCATCTAGTGCTGATGAATCAAAGCTGTTTGTATTATTGCACTGTTTGTATTACTGAAATCAGTGATTAGAAAGTATCATATCTCTCTAGTAAAAACTCCAGAGACAATCAACAAATACTAATTAGAATTCTTTTCAGGGGCTCCATCTCCAGAAGGAACAGGAAAAGTGGTACATTTTGGGCTCAAGATGTAAAATGTATACTTGGACAGTTTGGCAAATTGGATACACCAAGACAAAAGTGATTTGGAGAATGAAGTGATGCTGGTACATTACCGGTTGGCAATTACTTAAAGGCATAATGATGCATGTCCCCATCTGATTTCAGGAACTAATTTATGAAGGTGTTGGCTGAAATTGTCATCCTGGTGGGAAGGGGGAGGTTTGGGGGGGATTCTTTGCATGGACTTTCATTTACTTTGCTTTGCTGTACCTTGTGGGAAATGAGGAATGTGCCTCGGGCCATCACAGGGAGGGGGAGAAGAATGTGCTTTGAGCCATCTGCTTTATCTCTCTACCAGAGAAAATGAAACCAAAGCACCTGAGAGTTGACAATTGTCACTTTCACTGCCAAGGTTCTCCAAACATCTGTGCACCTTAGGATTGACTTGATGTTGAACTGGACATTGGGAGAGGCTTTGCTTGTAGCAGTTTAACCTAATGGTTCAGATCCTGCCAACATTTCCTTTGCTATCACTTTCAATAAAAAATCCTTTTGAAATGATAATTGTTTTAAGAGTTCTGTTTTCTTGAGAAAACTGGAGAGGCAGGACCTTACATTAGGAAGGATCTACAAAAGGTCAACCTGGAGAGGCCCTACTATGGGGACCCTGCATACAATGTCCATCCAGGACAGTGACCATGAGGAAGCCAAGAGCTGGGGGAAGAGCTTCACCAAAGCCCAACATGAAGAGACCCTCAGGGTATTGGCTGAGGACATTGCCTTGAGCAGCTCCACCAAGTTGCTGTGGTCCATAGGCATGGGGAAGAAGGAAGACTGGGATGGCAGAGCCAAGGGAATCACCTTCACCCAAGGCAGTTGGCAACATGGATGGAAGCATGAGTTGGAAACCCTCTACAATGACTACAAGATGGAAGAAGTCCCAGCTTGGTCTGACCACCTCATGAAGCAAGCCATAAGCCTCCTGAGATAAGCCCTCCAGAGTCCAGAACATGCAGGTCCAAAGTGATGCTGCATGTGTGATGGGCAAGGACGCAGAGTGACAGGAGCTGTAAAAGTATGAGGGGAGTCCCCAGTGGTGGGGAAGTCTGCTGAAGCTGCAGGGACCATTGGGAAAACAGACATCAGCCCAATAAATCCCCCATGGAGAAGTCCTGGTCAGGACATATCAGGAAGTATCTCCCTCTAGAATGAAAAGTGCCACCCTAGGGAGCAAGTTTGACAGAGACCACCAGCAGCTGAGATTCTTTCTAGTACATGTGATCACATACATGCAGGAGTATGAGAGGTATCTCCCTACCAAAGAAACATGAGTCAGAATTATGACCCTAGCCCTGGAAGAAGCTGCAACCCGATGGATGGTAACCCTCCATAGCATGGATCCTTCCAAGCTCCAAAACTTTAACCAATAGATGATGTCCCTAAGATGGAGGCTTGAAGAGTCCCCCTTGCTGACTGCAAAGCCAGAGACTGCATAAGAAATGTGAAGCAAGGCCGCCACCTAGCAAATACACCGAGGAATTCCAAGACCTGGCATTCTGTGTGGATTGGCCAGAAGAGATATTGATGAGTTGGATTAAGGATGCTGCTTCAAATGTGGGAAGGAAGGCCACTGGGCTGCAGAATGCTGTGCCAAAAATCCAATTCGAAAGGGAGAGAAATAATCCAGGGAAAGGCCAACAAAGTTTTTGCAGCACCCCAGGGACATCACTCTCAAGAGCCATGAGGTCATAGAGTTCTAGACTGTGCCCCAACCAGAGCTGGGAACTCCACCAGCTGATGGCCAGAACAAGTTGGACAGTGACTATGATGACTCCCTGGTAAGTGGGACAATCGAATCCATTACTATCCCTATAAAACTGCTGGTTCCAGTCTTGGGTAGGAAAGTAAAGCTGACAGCCCTAGTGGACTCATGGTGCACTTGCTGGCTGGTTAGCTCAACCCTAGGGGGAGAACTGGAAATCCACCTCCGACAGCTTAAAATTCTGTATCTTTCTGCCAGCCCAGCAACTTTTGCTGCTGAACTTCTGTAACTGATCACAGAGGGCTATTCAAAGACTATTACTTTTATAGTGATCCCCGGCATGGAATGGTCCTTGGTTCTGGGACTGATGTGGCTAAAAAAGTGGAACCCAAGAGTGGACTGGACCAAGAGGACTCTACAGGTTCCACACCAGGGGGAGATCCCAGGAAAAGAGCGATGAGGGGCAGGAGGCATCTGAAAGAGGGAAGTGGCAGCTACCTCCCATAGTGAGTCAATAAAGGGCAATGAAGGGCAATCCCCCTTGAGACTTAGCAGATGTGTTCAGTGAATCAGGCCTGTATGAATTTCCCCCTCATCAGCCCAGAGACTGTGCCAAACTGGATGCAAACTACCAAAGCCAAAACTTTACTCCATGGCCCCCTGGGAGCTAGATGCACACATTCATAGATAAGAACTTACAGCGTAGATTCCTCCAGGCTACAGACCTAAAGTTACTGCCTCTGTCCTTTCTGAGAGAAGGATGCCTCGCTTCACTTATGTGTTGATTATAGAAATTTAAATGCTGTGTCTATGAAAATATGTACCCCCTTCCCCTGATGGAAGACATGCTAGTTCATCTCTCAAAGGGAAGGATTTTTTTCTAAGCTGAACTTGAGGGAGGCACGCACCAGATTCAAATCAGAGAGGGAGATGAGTAGAAAATTGATTTTAATTCCCCACTGGGATGCTTTCAGTTCAACATATTGCCCTTCAGACTTAAGGAGCCCCTGCAGTGTTTATGCAGCTGATAAATGAGGTGCTGTATGAACACCTGTACAAGGGTATTCTGGTGTATCTTGATGACATATTAATCTTTACTGAAACAAAGGCAAGAAAGGGTGGAACAGAAACCTTTTAAAATAGGAGACAAAATTTAGTTTTCCACCCACTTTTTACAGTCCCTACAGCCTGCCAAAAAGCTGGGACCAAAGGCCCTGTCACACTCCCCAACGGATGCAAAATGTTAGTAAAAAGGACACAATGGCCAAGCAAAATGTTCCATCCATTGTTATCTGCTCTCAAAAGGGGCAAAAATTTGCATAACTGGAGCGGATAACACGG